>SKCR01017105.1:0-88734 GCA_019454045.1 Zanthoxylum bungeanum
ATACGTAGTATTGCCTATTACGATCCAACATCGGATGTCAAGTGCAAGGCTTGGGGCTGGAATTGTGTCTGCCCCGTACGAAGCACATATCAGATCTCTGGTAACTAGTCTCTATAATCGGATAATCATGACCTAGCCATATTATCCCGATGACTGCAGTACATAAGAGCACCAGTCCCGTATCCTACGTGATCATTATGTCCACTATGATTGGAGTGATACTTCCGTCTTGACATCACACCCAATACACTACGATTCTCAATATACCTAGAAGAGGCGTACACAGAACCTGTTAAAGCCCTGAACGACCAAAACCAAAGTATATTGATTTTCGTAAGTATTAGCGGTGCAAGTCTCAGGTTAAGACCAAATACACCTACCCTGATTCAGACTTCCATAGACACATAGTCATACTACCAATGGAATTCTGAGGGGTCTATCTAGAGCGAAGCCGTTTTCGTACCATCGGTAAACACAACCTCCTATTACACTTGCATGAGTATCATATACCCAAATATATGAGAACTATGTCGTTATGCTCCCACAATGCACACAAGTTTAATATTAGTCTTTTACGCATTATCGATATCCAATCTCGATAATACTCTGACTAGGGATATTTAATGATTAAACCTTCGTGGATTGATACTGTCTCATTTCATCTCAATCCGGAACTAATCATATGGACCTTTCATCATTTATATATCTTGGTATTCTAATTACAAATGATAAAAGGGAAATTGCCTTTGTCACATAGTTAATTTGTACAACAACACCATGATATGTACAAATAGTGATGCTATGGGTCATAATTGTCAAACACTTGCTACAATGACTCCTCAATTTTGTTGTCAAAACAAATGATTGGATCCTTATAACATGATGTTGAAATTGAAGGATCTTCACATATCTAACCTTAGATCTCAGAAGTATGATTTGCAAAAGAAGCTTTTTCGCTTGCGTATGTCAGAGGGTACATCCTTCGACCACTACGTGTCGTAGATGATTACTGACATCGAACAACTAGGACAACTGGGCATTACCTTCGAGGCCGAGACTTCTGTTGATTTGATCTTACAGTCTCTACCCGACTGCTGGGGCGGGTTCGTCATGAAATCAATATAATGAACCAAGAAAGGACTCTTGGAAAGTTAATGGCGATGCTAAAAGAAGCGCGAGGTACATCTTACTTCGACATCCCAGAAGGCCAAGGCTTGGCCGAAGGCTTATAGGGATGTGAAGAAAAAAAATGGCAAGGCTAAATCGTCAAAGTCTTCTGGGAAGACAAAGGACAAATCCCAAGACATTTGCCTAAACTGTGGCAAACGGGGTCACTGGAAGCGTGACTGTAGTGAGTACAAGGTGGACTTGAAGGAAGCGAAGGCAGGCAAGGCTCTGGCTTCAGGTATGTTTGTTATTGAAATAAACATATCCACTACTAGTTTTAAAAATTGGATTTTTGATTCTGGATGTGGTACTCACATATTTACTGATGTGTAGGATCTACAGATTAGTAGGAGACGACCTGCGAGTCGGAAATGGGACTAGAGTCGCCGTTTTGGACGTTGGCACCTATGTTTTGAATCTGCCATCGGGGCATGTAATTACATTAGGTGACTATTATTTTATACCTAGTTTGACTAGGAACATCATCTCTGTATCTAGTTTGACCCGATGCGGGTATACCTTTATATTCCAGAACACTGGGTGTTTTGTATATAAACATGATATTTTGATATGTACAGCAGATGTTAATAATGGTCATTATATTTTGAATATAAATGAATCTCAAACATATAACATGAGAAACAAAAGGCTCAAATTGAGTAAATCAGATGAGACTTATTTGTGGCATTATCGTCTGAGACACATTAACAAGACTCGTATATCCACTTTTTCGAAGAATGGATACTTGGACGGATTTGATCCTAATTCATATGATGTATGTGAATCTTGTTTGTTAGGCAAAATACATAAAACACCTTTTATGGTAAGGGTATACGTGCTACCGAGCTGTTAGCCCTCATTCATAGTGATGTTTGCAGGCCCATGTCTAGCCAGGCTAGAGGTGGATGTTGGACAATTATGACCCATAGCGTCACTATTTGTACAGATCATGGTGTTGTTGTACAAATTAACTATGTGACAAAGAGATTGCACTCTAATCATTTGTGATTAGATCACCTAGATGTATAAATGATAGGAAGTCCCTATGATTAGTTCCTGGATTGAGATGATATGAGACAGTATCAGTCCACGAAGGATTAATCATTAAATATCCCTAGTCGTAGTATTATCGAGACTGTACATCGATAATGCGGAATAGACTAGTATTACACTTGTGCGTGTTATGTGAGATCATAACGGCATAGTTCTCATATATTTGGGTATAGGATACTCATGCACGTGTAATAGAAGGTTGTGTTTTACCGATGGTACGGAAAACAGCTTCGCTCTGGATAGACCCCTCGGAATTCCATTGGTAGTATGACTATGTGTCTATGGAAGTCCGAAATCAGGGTAGGTGTATTTGGTCTTAACCTGAGACTTTCATCGCTAATACTTGCGACAATCAGTATGCTTTAGTTTTGGTCGTCCAGGGCTTTAACCGGTTCTGTGTACGCCAATGCTGGGTATATTGAGAATCGTAGAGTATTGGGTGTGATGTCAAGATGGAAGTGTCACTCCAGTCATAGTGGAGATGATGTCACATAGGATACGGTACTAGTGCTCTTAAGTACTGCAGTCATCGGGATATTATGACTAGGTCATGTATATCCGATAATAGAGACTAGTTACCAGACATCCGACATGTGCTTCGTACGGGGCAGACACGACTCCAGCCCCAGGCCTAGCACGTGACAATCTGATACTGGATCGCAATACGCAATACTACGTATACTACGCCTGACATAGATTATATATTCCAGTAAGAATATTTCTGGAGAATTGGGTAGGCACGGTGCTTTGCTAGAAGCCAACCATGTCTTGTAAATTGGTAAGCACGTGGTACGAGGTACGCACGTATTTGGATAATCCGATGACCGTATTTACTGCCAACATATCCAGGGATCTCTTGGGTCGCTTCCCAAAGATTCACCGATGACAGTTGATTTAAATTAGAATTAATCTGGGATTATTAAGAGAGAAAATTAATCTGGGATTAATTAAGATGGAGAAAATTAATCTAGGATTAATTGAGGTATTATTTAATCTGGGATTAAATGTGTTCGGAAGAGAGAGAACGCGATTAATTTGGAATTAATCGGTAGAATAAATTTAATTGTTAATTTGATTTTTCTATTTAATTTATTCGTATGGGCTAAAATTAATATATCAGATATATTAATATGAATTGGATTTCATTACGAAATTAAAGTTGGACTTTAATGCGAACAAGCGAATTAATTAGAATTAATTCGTAGACGACATTCGTAATATATTTGCGAGGCATCGTTATTTAATTAAATTAGATTTAATTATTTAGCGATGAAAGTTCGTTTAATTAGATTAAACGGAACCGAGCCGCGGCAAATGTTCGTAGAGATATTTGAATTTTGAATTCAAATGTGGGGCCCACTTTAATGTGGTAGTTGGGAGGGTAGTTGGCATTTATGCCAAAACCACTTACTTTCCAACCACTTGGTTTAGGTGAAACCAAATTACCCCAACATACATGGTTTTGGGTAAAAGGGTAAAACCCTTTAACAAAACCAAAAGGCCTTCTCTCTCTCTCACTTAACACAACACTTGGAACAAAAAAAACCCTAATACACAGGTGTTTGGGCATGAACTTGGAGCTCCATGGGCCTGAGCTTCTTGTCTTCCTCTCTTTGATTTTGTGGCAAAATCAACAAAGCTAGCACTTGGAGAAATCAACTAAGGTGATAGGGAAACTACTTCAGGAGTTGGAATCATCACTTAAAGCTTGGAATCAACAAAGGAAGGATCTTGGAGATCTTCAACTCAAAGCTTGGAATCAACAAAGGAAGCATCTTGGATCTTGGATCTTCTTCTCAAAATTTTAAAAGCTCAAATCCATTCAATGTAAGTAATTCCGCAACTTATTTTGAATTTGTGAACATGTTTTCATGCTTATTAGATCCTTGGCATGTTCTAGGAACACTAACAGTGGATATGAATACTTCGTAACCTTTACGGATGATGCATCACGTTATGGTTATATGTATCTTATGAAACACAAGTCGAAAGTTTTTGAGAAATTCAAAGAGTTTGGACACGAAGTAGAAAAACATACTCGCAAAAGTATTAAAACATTACGGTCGGACCGTGGTGGAGAATACTTAAGCAATAAGTTTCAAAATTACTTAAAATAATATGGTATTCTTTCATAGTGGACTCCTCCCAGAACACCTCAATAGAACGGTGTGTCCGAACAGAGAAATTGAACTTTGTTGGACATGGTAAGGTCACCGATGAGTCACAGTGAGCTACCAATTTCCTTGTGGGTAGACACATTAAACAGTGCAATACTTATTTTGAATAAGGTTTCATCAAAGTCTGTTGGATAGACTCCATATGTAATATGTACAGGAAAGAAACCAGGTTTCTCATTCCTGAAGATTTTGGGATGCTGGACATATGTTAAAAGTTTGGATGGTACCAAACTAGAACCCAAATTGGATAAGTGCATATTTGTAGGTTATCATAGGGAAACCAAAGGATATTACTTCTACAATCCACAAAAGAAAAATATATTTGTTGCTCTTCATGCAGTTTTCCTCGAAAAGGAATTCATAAATGCAGTGATAAGTGGGAGGAAAGTATAACTCGATGAAAATCGGAGTGATACAGTTCCTGGCACCGACCCCATCAAGGAAAATGATCAGTCCATCAGGGATAAGACTGTTCCACAATCTTCTAATACATAAGAACCGCGTAGGTCAGAGAGAGTCAGAAAGTAACTTGAGAGGTATGGGTTTATGATTTCACAACATGTAGACATTAATATTATTGAGGAAGATGAACCGGCTACGTATGAGGAAGCGATACAAGGTATCAACTCCACTTTATGGCAAAAGGCCATGAAGTCCGAAATGGATTCCATGTATAACAACCAAGTTTGGACACTGGTTGATGCACAAGAATGTATTAAGCCTATTGGTTGTAAATGGGTATTCAAGAGGAAGACGGACATGGAAGGCAACATACAAATGTACAAAGCTAGGCTTGTAGCGAAAGGGTATCGTCAACGACATGGTGTCGATTACGACGAAATTTTTTCACCTGTTGCCATGATGAAATCCATTCGGATAATGCTTGCTATTGCTGTATATTTCGATTATGAAATATGGCAGATGGACGTCAAAATCGCTTTTCTTAACGGAAACCTTTTGGAGGATGTTTACATGCTACACCCTGACGGTTTTGTCGTGCCAAAACATGCAAACAAGGTTTGCAAGTTAAACCAATCCATTTATGGATTGAAGTAATCATCGCGTTCTTGGAACCAACGTTTTGATGAGATCATAAAAGAATATGGTTTCATTCAAAACGAAGATGATTCTTGTGTATATAAGAAGGTTAGTGGGAGCACACTGACATTCATTATCCTATATGTTGATGATTCATTACTTCTTGGCAATGTCATTCCCATGCTACAATCGGTGAAAACATTGCTTTCATTAAAATTCTCCATGAAAGACCTGAGAGAAGAAGCCTTTATTACAGGAATAAGGATCTGTTGGACAATTATGACCCATAGCGTCACTATTTGTACAGATCATAGTGTTGTTGTACAAATTAACTGTGACAAAAAAGATTGCTCTCTTATCATTTGTGAATAGATCACCAAGATATATAAATGATAGGAGGTCCCTATGATTTGTTCCTGGATTGAGAATGATATGAGACAGTATCAGTCCATGAAGGATTAATCATTAAATATCCCTAGTCAGAGTATTATCGAGATTGGACATTGATAAATACGTAAAAGACTAGTATTACACTTGTGCGCGTTGTGAGGGCATAACAGCATAGTTCTCATATATTTGGGTATAGGATACTCAAGCAAGTGTAATAGGAGGTTATGTTTTACCGATGGTACGGGAAACAGCTTCGCTCTGGATAAACCCCATCGGAATTGCATTGGTAGTATGACTATGTGTCTATAGAAGTCCGAAATCAGGGTTGGTGTATTTGGTCTAAACCTGAGATTTTCACTACTAATACTTGCGACAATCAATATACTTTGGTTTTGGTCATCTAGGGCTTTAACCGGTTTCTGTGTACGCCTCTTCTGGGTATATCGAGAATTGTAGTATGTTGGGTGTGATGTCAAGACGAAAGTGTCACTCCAGTCATATGGAGATGATGGTCACGTAGGATACGGTACTGGTTCTCTTATCTACTGCAGTCATCGGGATAAAATGACAAGGTCATGTTTATCCAATTATAGAGACTAGTTACTAGACATCCGACATGTGCTTCGTACGGGGCAGACACAATTCCAGCCCCAGGCCTTGCACGTGATCATCCGTTACTGGATCGAATACGCAATACTATGTATACTACACCTGATATAGATCCTTATATTCCTGTAAGGATATTTCTGGAGAATTGGGTAGGCATGGCACTTTGCTAGAAGCCAACCTTGTCTTGTAAATCAGTACAAACGTAGTACTTGGTACTTACGTGTTCGGATAGTCTGACGACCGAATTTACTGCCAAAATATCCGGGGATCTCATGGGTCGCTTCCCGAAGATTCACCGATGACGTATGACTCGCACTTTAATTAATCTAGGATTAATTAGAAGAGAGAGAAAATTAATTTGGGATTAATTGCGGATATATTTTATCTGGGATAAAATATCATTTAAAGAGAGAGACCGATTAATTTGGAATTAATCAATAAATTAATATATTCGATATATTAAACCAAATTGGATTTCGACGTGGAATTAAAATTAGATTTTAATTCGGGCGAACGAGTTAATTTAGAATTAATTTGTTAACGACGTGAATAGTGATTCGCTAGGCATAATCATTTAATTACGTCGCAACGGAAAATTCGTTAATTTGGAATTAGCGAACCCGAACCCAGGATTGTTTGCGAGCGCATTCGCATTTCGAATTCGAGTGCGGCACGCAAGTCAAATCAAGCATCAAATCGCTAGTCGCATCAAGCGTCAAATCATTAGTCACTTTGATTGATGTGACAACTTGTCACTTGATTTGATAAATTGATGGATTGATGGAAGTGGTTGGAAAGCATTAAATGTTTTTGGCTCCAAAAAATGTATTTGACTTTTGGAAATGCCTTTTACAATTTTTTTATTTTGATTTTTGAAATCAATTAATTGATTTTGGAAAATTAATTAAAAGTGTATTGATACACCTTTTAGCCAACAACTCACAAAACTCTCTCTCCTCTCTTTCTTCTTCCTCTCACACGCCCAAGGGGCTAAAAAACTTCTTCTGGTTTTGGCTTACTGCCGAGAGAGAAGGGAAGCAAAAGTGTGGTGATTTTGTGGCAAAATCATCAAGTGCTAGCACACTACGAAGTCATGCGAAGGTGATAGGGAAGTCCACCCATGAGCATGGAAGTTCAACACAAGCTTGGAGTTTGCTTGGAGGACCTCACATGGCCGAAAATGAGGACTGCAAAACCAGTCACTGTCGAGCCTTGGAGGAGCAGAAAAAGAATTTTTTGTTGTCCACCACGTCGCTCAACCGATCAATGTGAGTATTCTGTAACTCCCTCGTTGTATTCGCACTTATTTTCATTGCTTGAAATGATCTTGGGAAGCTTAGAGAAAACCCAACAATGGTATCAGAGCAAGGTTGAGCGTGAAAATTTTAGGGCTTAAAATTTGGGTAAAATGTATTTGAGCATGATTTGAATAAATTGGATGTTTGAGTATGCTTAATACATGTTTAATTGAAGTTTGATTTGATCAATTTCAAGAAATTTTGTATGGAACAATTTTCCCAATTTTGATGTGTTGGCCGAATACATTAGTGCCCTAAATCTTGGTAATTTTTGTTTCGTTGATCATTGGATAACTTGAAATGATTGGGAAATATTGATTTAATATCGATTGTGGATTTAATTGGATTGAAACCGAATCGGACACAATTTGCCAAAATTACCGATAGTAGAATATCATGAAAATGGGTTTGATTTTTGATGAAATGTGTTGGACATGTTTTATTGTTGATGAGCATGATTAATTAGGCTAATTGATGTTTTAGAAATGTTAATTGGGTAATTAATTATGTAATGCACTTTGTTTAATTAAATTATGAAATTGGATTTTTATGGTTTAATTGAATTGGGCTAATTTTGGAAATTGAGTTTGTAATGTTGTTATTGGGCTTATTGGGCTTGGTTGTACCAAGTTGGGTTTAGGCTAAATTGGTTGGATCCAATTGGGCCCAAAACCGCTTCCAAAAAGTCCAAATGCAACTAATGGACCTTAATTATTTAATTGGGCCTAATGGGCTTAAATTGATTTATGGGCTTATGGAGTAACTCCTGGATTGGACTTTGGTTATTGGGTTTGACCCGAGTTGACCAAAAGTCCACGTCTTAAAGAAATTAATTAAAAGCCCATTAGACTTTAATTAAATTAATATTGGATATTAATCGGTCTTTGAGACCCGTAACGATTAAATTTGGAATTTAAGTCGTAAGGGTTTATTTATAAAGTGTAATATTTAATTTTGAATTAAATAGCGAATCAGTATTAAATACAAATTGAATTGGATTTAATTATGTAGTTTAATTTAATTCGAGAATTCGTACTTTGAGTACTTATTCGCAAAACGAGTTTGACTCGAGCAAAATCAAATCGTTGTTTGAACATTGGATGATCACTAATTATCAGATTAATTAATTGGATTAGATTGATTGATAACATGCTTGTGTGAATACATGGTTGCGATGCATGAATAATGTATATCAGATGGATATTAGATGGGTGGGGCAATTTTAGAAATAATTGTAATAAATTTGATTTATTAATTGGACCTGCATGTCCAGCCTTATTACCTCCTTATTCTTTGTATTCTCTTCTCACATATTCCCCTAAATGTAAATGAGGTTTCTTTAGAAGTGTAGTGTAACGGGTAGAAGTAAATATTTGTGCTAGCGGGAGAGAGGAAAGAGAGAGATTTGATCTAGGATCATTGTGTAAAGTATCCATCCGCATATCATTATTATTTTATTATACGCGCTTTATTATGTATTTAGAATGCATGTTTAAGGGTGTATGATGATGAGACCTTAACAAAGATAATAAATTGGTTGCCAATTTGCACTCGAAAAACCCTCAAAAATATTAAGCATTTTTCCTTCCATTCAGTGATTCTTACTCAAGATCCAAGACTGGCATTGGTTTATTGGCCAAAGTCAAGGCCTTTGTCCGTCGGGGATGTGTTTGAATCACGAGAGCTTTCTTCTATATCGGTGTCTTGTCTAAGTTGTGGTTTGTTGGCCAAAGTCACGACCACTTCTTGTCCATCGACATTGATTACGAAGCTTTCCATGGTCAATGGGTCACGCTTGACTGGGATCACTAAGTTTGTTGTGCCAAAGCCAAGGCTTAGTTGATTCAGAGGAAAATGGTTAGGCAATATATTGGATATATTGGCATATATATGATATATGTTTCGGACTTGGATGTACCCCTACTAGATCTAGGAATTGGATTGGATCCAATTGATCTTAGAGATCTACCTAGTTAATTATCATACAATTTGTTGGCCAAAGTCAAGATTGTGTGACATTTAACGGGATCCTAGCCCACTAGGAAACACAGTTTCCCGAGTACTCGACAGAGGGTTAGAGGCTCGCCAAAAAATACTGGGAGGCAAGAATTGAATTTGCAATATTCGTTTAATTACTTTCCATACGCGCTCAAAACAAATATCATTCGTCAAATTAATTAAATGTTAGTTGGACTAATATTTAAAACGTTGTTTTACAAACAGTTGGATTGTATTCAAGCAAATAAATTATAGTTGATTAAATAGTTGGACTATAATAATCATTATAATAAATAGTACCTATATCATTGATTAAATAGTTGGACTATTAGAATCAAGATAAAATTGAAAGATTAGCATTTAAAACGTAATCCTAGGGTAAATGTATTTAATTGGTTTAATTTTCAAATTGGGAATAAAATTTCAGGAAGGTCTTGGAAATTAATAAGTTACTTTATTTGATCAAATAACATATTATGCCTAAGCCTGGAGTTAAGCAAATAGTAGAACATGATCTTTGGAAGATTCATGTAATGATAACTTTAGTGCTTAATCCATTGAGCTTGCCAATTAGACTTCTTAATTTCTTGATCAGAACTAATATTAGATCCTTAAAGTATGATAATGAAATTGAAGGATCTTCATAAATCTATACTTAGATTTTAAAAGTACTAAATTGCAATAATAACCCTTGGAGAGTTAATGACTATTCTGAAGGAGACAAAGTCAAAACTTTGCAATTAGGCAAGTAGCGCAAGGCGCACCTTACTTCGATGTTCTAGCAACCCGAGGCTTGGCCAAAGGCTATTGGAATGTGAAAAGGGCAAAGGCAAAATCATTATAATCTTCTGGGAAAATAAATGACATATCCCAAAATGTCTGCCTAAAATGTGGCAAACGGGATCGCGGAAGCGTGACTGCCGTTTGAACAAAGCAGACATGAAGGAACTGAAGACGAGCAAGGCTCTGACGTCAAATATGTTTGTCATAAATATGTAAAATACTAGTATTAAAATTAGATTTCAAATACTTAGTGTCATACATAAATATGTATTGATGTTCAGAATCTGCTATGAGCAGGATACTGATATCTATTGGGATTTATCTGCGAAACGGAAACGGGACGAAAGTCGTTGTTTTAACCGTAGATACCTAAGTTTAGGAACTATCCACGGGTATGTACTTAAATTAGGAAACTGTTATAATATAACTAGTTTGACTAGAAACATTATCTTTATATCAGTGTTTAATCTGTTGCAGATTGACCTTTATATTCTAGAACACTAAAGTGTTTTATTTTATAAAGATGATATTGAGATAAACACATTAGATGTGAATAACAGAATTTATATTTTGAATATAAATAAAATCTCAAACATATTAAATGACAAACAAATAGCTCAAACTGATTTGATCAGTGGGACACAATTAAACAAGACTCGTATATCCGCACTTTTGAAGAGTGGGTACTTGGACATATTTGATTCTATTCAAATAAAGTCTACGAATCTAGTTTATTGGGCAAAGTGCCTAAAACACTATTTACTTGGTAAAAGTGTAAGTGCCACCGATCTGTAAGCCCTAGTTCATAGTGAAGCAAGTGGGCCCATGTCTAGCTAGGCTAGAGGTGGATATGAAAATTTCGTGACCTTTACGGATGAGGCATCTCGTTATGGTTATATGTTTCTTTAGGAACACAAATCAGAAACTTTTATAGTTTCGACACGAAAAAGACAAACAGATCGGCTAAAGTATTAAACCGTCACGGTAAGACCGTAATGGAAAATACTTAAGCAATAAGTTTCTAATATACTTGAAAGAGTATAGTATTCTTTCAAAGAGGACTCCTCCCGGAACACGTCATTTTGACGGTGTGTCCGAACTGAGTAACCGAATTTTGTTGGACATGATAAGGTTAATCATGAGTCGCTCTGAGCTACCATTTCCTTCAATGGATACGCATAAACAGTGCAGAACTTATTTTGAATAAGGTTCCATAAAAATCTGATTGACAGACTTCATATTAGATATGAACAGGAAAGAAATCGGGTTTCTCATTCCTGAAAATTTGGGAATGCTAGGCATATGTGTGGGTAATAGCAAACTAAAACCCAAATCAGATAAGTGCCGATTGTAGGTTATCCTAAGGATTCCATAAGTATAGTACTTATACAACTCACTAGAGAACAATTTAATTGTTGCTCGCCATGCAATTTTCCTAAAAGGAATACCGATATGCAGTGGTAAGTGGGAGGATAGTAAAACTCGATGAAAATCAGAGTAATATTGTTCCAGGCACCGATTCCTAATGGAACACAAATAGTTCATCAAAGATGAAACTATTACCAATAATCTTCGAATACACAAGAAACGCGTAAGTCGGAGAGAGTCAGAAAACAACCTGGGGTATGGGTTTCTTATCTCACCTCATAAAGATGTCAATCTTTTGAGGTATACCAACTGACTACATATGAGGAAATGATACAAGGTATCAACTCCCTATTATGGCAAAGTGTCATGAGTCCGAAATGGATTCCATGTATACCAACTATGTAAAGATACAAGTTGATGTACCGCAAGGCGTTGTGCCTATTGAACTATATAAGTCTTCAAGGAAGACATACATGGATGGTAACATACCAACGTATAAAGCTAGGCTTTTAGCGGAAAGGTATCATTATCAATATTGTATTGATTACGATTCAACCTTTTACCTGTTGCCACGGTAAATCCATTTGGATAATGCTTGCTAAGGCTACATGTTTCGTTTAACGGAAAATTGCTTTCCTTAAACGGAAATCTTTTGGAGCATATTAAGAACATCCTCACGGTTTTGTCGTACCAAAACTAGCAAACAAGGTTTGCAGGTTACTCGATCCATGTATGGATTGAAGCAAGCATTGAGTTCTTAGAATTATCGTTTTGATGTAATCATAATAGTTTATGGTTTAATTCAAAACGAAATGATTCTTGTGTATATAAGGAGGTTAGTGGGAGTGCACTGACAATAAATGTCCTATCAATAATGATAATAAATAATTTCTTGGAAATGATATTCCCATAATACAATCGATGAAAGCTGGGCTTTCATGTAAACTCTCTGAGAAATCGTACATTGAAAAATGTACGCGACCTGGTGTCTCAAACACGTTGAGCATATGGATTCACAAACAGGCCAATCCAAATGATAGTCACTGGATTGATATTAAGAACATCCGTTAGTTTCTTAGAGAACTAAGGATGATGTCTTAATTTATGGAGAAGGAGAACTTGAAGTGACTGGGAACACCACTGCAAGTTTCCCAACCGATAAAACGACTATGAGTCGCAAAACGGTACTATACAGTTTGAAATAACGGAACAGTGAGCTGGAAATCTTCCAAGCAAGATACTGTTACCGAATAAACAATAAATGCGGGTTATTTCTGCAGCTGAGGCAGCAATAGAAGCCATTTGGGTCGATAATAAATCTAATTAGATTAGATATAGTTCTATTAGCAGCTGAGCTAGGCTACAGCGCATGCTAAAGAATTAACGGTCTCATCAATTATCCAGATATATACTTTGACTATCATCTGATTCGTTCGGATCATACATCGTGGCGATGTGATGATCGTATAAATCGCATCAGATGATAATCATGTAAATCCGTTGACGAAAGCCTTTTCTCAGCAGTTTGAACGAACCGTACATAGTTCGGGTGTCAGACACTCGAGTGACTGGTTATAGGCCAAGTGGGAGATTATTGGATAAATATGACCCACAGCGTCACTATGTATAGATCATAGTGTTGTTGTACAAATTAACTATGTGACAAAGGAGTTCGCTCTCTCATCATTTGTGATTAGATCACCAAGATATATAAATGATAGGAGGTCCCTATGATTTGTTCCTGGATTGAGAATGATATGAGACAGTATCAGTCCACGAAGGATAAATCATTAAATATCCCTAGTCTGAGTATTATCGAGATTGGACATCGATAAATACGTAAGACTAGTATTACACTTGTGCGTGTTGTGAGGGCATAACATCATAGTTCTCATATATTTGGGTATATGATACTCATGCAAGTGTAATATGAGGTTGTGTTTTACGATGGTATGGGAAACAGCTTCGCTCTGGATAGACCCCCTCGGAATTGCATTGGTAGTAAGACTATGTGTCTATGGAAGTCCTAAATCAGGGTAGGTGTATTTGGTCTAAACCTGAGACTTGCACTGCTAATACTTGCGACAATCAATATACTTTGGTTTTTGGTCCAGGGCTTTAACCGGTTTCTGTGTACGCCTCTTCTAGGTATATTCGAGAATCGTAGTGTGTTGGGTGTGATGTCAAGATGGAAGTGTCACTCCAGTCATATGGAGATGATGGTCACGTAGGATACGGTACTGGTTCTCTTATGTACTGCGGTCATCGGGATAAAATGACAAGGTCATGTTTATCCGATTATAGAGACTAGTTACCAGACATCCGACATGTGCTTCGTACGGGGCAGACACAATTCCAGCCCCAGGCCTTAGCACGTGATCATCCGATACTGGATCGAAATATGCAATACTACGTATACTACGCCTGATATAGATCCTTATACTCATGTAAGGATATTTATGGAGAATAGGTAGGCATGGCGCTTTGCTAGAAGCCAACCTTGTCTTGAAAATCGGTACAAACGTAATACTTGGTACTTACGTGTTCGGATAGTCCGACGACCGAATTTATTACCAAAATATCCGGGGATCTCATGGGTCACTTCCCGAAGATTCACCGATGACGTATGACTCGCACTTTAATTAATCTGGGATTAATTAGAAGAGAGAGAAAATTAATCTGGGATTAATTGTGGACATATTTCATCTTGGATAAAATATCATTTAAAGAAAGAGAACGATTAATTTGGAATTAATCAATAAATTAATATATTCGATATATTAAACCAAATTGGATTTCGAGGCGGAATTAAAATTAGATTTTAATTCGGGTGAACGAGTTAATTTAGAATTAATTCGTTATCGACGTGAATAGTGATTTCGCTAGGCATAATCATTTAATTACGTCGCAACGGAAAATTCATTAATTTGGAATTAGCGAACCCGAGCCCGGGATTGTTTGCGAGCGCATTCGCATTTCGAATTCGAGTGTGGCACGCAAGTCAAATCAAGCGTCAAATCGCTAGTCGCATCAAGCGTCAAATCATTAGTCATTTTGAGTGATGTGACAACTTGTCACTTGATTTGATAGATTGATGGAAGTGGTCGGAAAGCATTAAATGCTTTTGGCTCCAAAAATTGTATTTGACTTTTGGAAATGCCTTTTACAATTTTTTGATTTTGATTTTTGAAATCAATTAATTGATTTTAGAAAATTAATTAAAAGTGTATTTGATACACCTTTTAGCCAACAACTCACACAACTCTCTCTCCTCTCTTTCTTCTTCCTCTCACACGCCCAAGGGCTAAAAAATTCTCTTGTTTTGGATTACTGCCGAGAGAGAAGGGAAGTAAAAGTGTGGTGATTTTATGGCAAAATCATCAAGTGCTAGCACACTACGAAGCGAAGGTGATAGGAAAATCCACCCATAAGCATGGAATTTCAACACGAGCTTGGAGCTTGCTTGGAGGACCTCACATGGCCGAAAATGAGGACTGCAAAACCAGTCACTGCCGAGCCTTGGAGGAGCAGAAAAAAATTATTTGTTGTCCACCGCGTCGCTCAACCGATCGATTTGAGTATTCCATAACTCTCTCGTTGTATTCGCACTTATTTTCATTGCTTGAAATGATCTTAGGAATCTTAGAGAAAACCCAAAAGGATCTACCGGGATAGATCTAGAAAACTACTTGGACTCTACCAGAGCTCGTACATTGACAAAATATTGAAGAGATTCAACATGGATCAGTCTAAGAGGGGGCTGCTTCCAGTGTCACATGGCGTCTCTTTATCTAAGGACATGTGTCCTAAAACACAAGATGAGATAGATGCAATGATTCAGATCTCGTATGATTCCACAGTCGGATCGATCATGTATGCCATGATATGTACGCAACATGATGTCTCGTATGCTTTGAGCATGTGCAGTCGCTATCAGGCCGATCCAAGTTATGGTCACTGGATTTCTGTAAAGAACATCCTTAAGCATCTTAGACAAACTAAGGATGCTTTCTTAGTCTATGGGGATTGAGAACTTGAGGCGACTGGGTTCACCGACGTAAGTTTCCAAACCGACAAGGATGACTGTAAGTCACAATCAGGGTATATATTTTGTTTGAACAATGAAGCAATGACCTGGAAATCTTCTAAGTAAGATATTGTTGCCGATTCAACAACAGAAGCGGAATATATTGCTGCAGCTGAGGCAGCAAAAGAATCACTTTAGATCCGTAAATTCCTAATTGGATTAGGAGTAGTTCCGTTTGTAGCTGAGCCCGTACCTTTGTATTGTGACAATAACGAGGCTATAGCACAGGCTAAGGAACCACAGTCTCATCAATGATCCAAGCATGTACTTCGACGGTTTCATCTAATTCATGAGATCATACATCATGACGATGTGAAGATCGAGAAGATCGCTTCAGATGACAATATTACAGATCCACTGACGAAAGCTATTTCTCAGCAAAAGTTTGAGCGATATGTACATAGTTCAGGTGTTAGATACTTGAGTGATTGGCTATGAGCCAAGTGGGAGATTGTTGGACAATTATGACCCATATCATCACTATTTGTAAAAGACATTGTGTTTTTGTACAAATTAACAATGTCACAAAAGGAAATTGCTATTTTATCATTATGTGATTGGATTACTTGGATTATTAATGATAAAAGTCCATATGGTTAAATAAGATTAATAAGATATGAGACAATATTAATCCATGAACGATTAATCAATAAAGATCCCTAGTCATAGTATTATCGACATTGGATATCGATAATGCGGAATAGACTAGTATTACACTTGTGCACATTATGGAAGCTTAACGGCATAGTTCTCATACATTTAAGTATTGGATACTTATGAAAGTGTGATAAGAGGTTCTTTTAACCGTTAGACCGGCAACAGCTTCGCTCTGGATAGACCCATTGGAGTCCTATTGGTATTATGACTATGTGTCTATGAGAATCCGAATCAGGGTAGGTGTATATGATCTTTAAGCTGAGACTTGCCACCGCTATTACTTGCGACAAACAGTTTGCTTTGGTATTGGTCGTCTGGAGCTTTAACAGTTTCTGTGTATGCCATCGTAGTGTTTTGGGTGTGATGTCAAGATGGGAGTATCACTTCAGTCATATGGAGATGATGGTCAACAGGATACGGAACTAGTACTCTTAAATACTGCAGCTATCGGGATAATATGACCAGGTCATGATTATCCGATTATAGAGATTATTTGCTGTTAGTGTCCTAGACATGCCCAAGGATCCTAAATAAGATTTATGTGTGAATAAAATCAAAGGAAGTTGCAGAAAAACTTACAATGATCGGATGAAGTTCAAGACTTTTTCTTTGTTGTATGAAAGCTCCAAGCTTTGTTGAGTGTTCCAAACTCAATGATGGTATTCCCTATCACCTTACTTTGACTCCTTAAGTGCTATCTTGGATGAATTTTGCAACAAAATTCAAGATCAAGAATGGAGAGTTCACGCCCAAAATGAGGAAGAAAGAGAGAAGATGAATAGTTCACATTTCCAAAAGTGTGTTGACTTAAGAGTTGTGTTTGTGTGTGTTGGCAAAAGATGCCTTTTAAAGTGGCCGACTACTTCCATCACAAATTTGACAAGTGATGTGAGTTGTGGGTCCCACCCAAATTTGAATTCCAAATTCAAGTTGTCTTACATAACACACTTGGGCCCGATTCGTTTAATCCGACTAAACAAATTTTCGTGGCTAAATAATTAAATCCAATTTAATTAAATAATAATGTCTCGCAAAATTATTAAGAAAGTCACTTACGAATTAATTCCAAATTAATTCGTTCGCTTGAATTAAATCCAATTTTAATTCTGTATTGAAATCCAATTTCAATTAATATATCCGATATATTATTTTAGCCCAATAAATAAATTAAATAGTAAAATCCAATTTACCTATTAAATTTACTTTGGACTATCCGAACACATGTGTACAGGGTACCATGTTCTTACCGATTTACAAGACATGGTTGGCTTCAAGTAAAGCACCGTGCCTACCCAATTCTCCAGAAATTTAAATTCAACATGGAATATATATAATCTGTATCAAGCGTAGTATACAATGTATTACGTATTACGATCCAGTATCAAAGGTCACATGCTAGGCCTGAGACTGGAATTGTGTCTGCCCCGTACGAAACATATATCGGATCACTAGCAACTAGTCCCTGCAATGGGATAATCATGACCTAGTCATACTATCCCGATAGCTACAGCATTTAGGAGTACTAGTTTTGTATCCCTGCGATATCATCATCTCCATATGACTGAAGTGATACTTCCATCTTGACATCACACCCAATACACTACGATTCTCAGTATACCCAAAATAGGCGTACCCAGAACCTGTTAAAGCTCCAGACGACCAAAACCAAAGTATACTGATTGTCGCAAGTATTAATGATGCAAGTCTTAGGTTAAGGCCACATACACTTACCCTGATTCAGATTCCCATAGACACATAGTCATACTACCAATGAGAATCCGAGGGGTCTATCCAGAGCAAAGTTGTTCCCAGTTCAACGGCTAACAGAACCTCCTATCACACTTGCATAAGTATCCAATACTTAAATATACGAGAACTATGCTGTTAAACTTCCATAACGAGCACAAGTGTAATACTAGCCTATTCCACATTATCGATGACCAGTCTCGATAATACTATGACTATGGATATTGAATGATTAAACCTTTGGTGGATTAATACTGTCTCATATCTTATTAATTCGTTACTAATCATATGGACTTTTATCATTTATATATCCAAGTAATCCAATTACAAAATTATAAAAGAATAATTTCCTTTGTCACATAGTTAATTTGTACAAAAACACCATGTCTTTTACAAATAGTGATGCTATGGGTCATAATTGTCCAACAATCTCCCACTTGGCCTATAGCCAATCACTCAAGTGTCCAACACCTAAATTATGTACGGGTCGCTCATGCTTATGCTGAGAAATAACTTTCGTCAGCGGATATACAAGGTTATCATCTGAAACAATCTTTTGATCTTTACATCGCCATGATGTATAATCTCATGGATCATATGACACCATCGAAGTACATACTTGGATCATTGATGAGACCGTAATTCTTTAGCCTATGATCTGCCTAGCTCAGCTGCTAACAGAACTTCTCTTAATCCAATTAGGAATTTTATAGATCTAAAATGCTTCTTTTGCTGCCTCAGCCGCAGCAATGTATTCCGCTTTTATTGTTGAATCGGCAACAATATCTTGCTTAGAAGATTTCCAGCTCACTGTTCCGTTGTTCAAAAAAATATATACCCTTATTGCGACTTATAGTCGTCTTTATCAGTTTCGAAACTTGCAACGGTGATCCCAGTCACCTTAAGTTCTCCATCTCCATAAATTAAGAAACCATCCTTAGTTCATCTAAGATACTTAAGAAAGCATCATTAGTTCGTCTAAGATACATGTTATGGCATACATGATTGATCTGACTGCCTAAACGAATGAGATCTGATTCATTGCATCTCTCTCATCTTTAGTTCCAGGACACATGTCCTTAGATAGAGAGACGCCATGTTATACTGGAAGCAGTCCCTTCTAGGACTGATCCATGTTGAATCCCTTCAACACTGTCAATGTATGAGTTCTCGGAGAGTGCCAACAACTTTTAGATCTATCCTAGTAGATCCTTATTCCTAGAATAAAGGTTGCCTCTCCTAAGAATTTCATGGAGAATTTTAATGAAAGCCAAGCTTTCACCGATTTTAGCATGGGAATGTCATTGCCAATAAGAAATAGATCATCTACATAAAGGACAATGAATGTCAGTGCGCAAACTAACCTTCTTATATACACAAGAATCATCTCCGTTTTGAATGAAATTAAATTCTTTTATGATCTCATTAAAACATTGATTCCAAGAATGCAATGCTTGCTTCAATCCATAAATGGATCGATTTAACATGCAAACCTTGTTTGCATGTTTTGGTACAACAAAACTATCAGGCTGTTGCATATCAACATCCTCCAAAAGGTTTCCGTTAAGGAAATCGATTTTGATGTCCATCTGCCATATTTCATAATCGAAATATGCAGCAATATCAAGCATTATCGGAATGGATTTAATCATGGCAACATGTGAAAAAGTTTCATCGTAATAGACACCATGTCGTTGACGATACCCTTTCGCTACATGCCTAGCTTTGTACGTTTGTATGTTGCCATCTATGTTCGTCTTCTTCTTGAAGACCCATTTACAACCTATCGCCTTAACGCCATCTGGTGCATCAACCAGTGCCCAGACTTGGTTGGTATACATGGAATCCATTTCAGACTTCATGGCATCTAGCCATAAAGCGGAGTCGATACATTGTATCGTTTCCTCATACGTAGCCGGATCATTATCCTCAATAAGATTAATATCTACGTGAGGTGAGATCAGAAACACATACCTCTCAGGTTATTTTCTGACTCTCTTCGATCTACGCGGTTCTTGTGTATTAGAAGATTGTGGTACAGTCTCATTCCTGATGAACTGTTCGTGTTTCGTGAGGGAGTCTATGCAAGGAACAATATTACAATGATTTTCAACGTGTTATACTTTCCTCCCACTCACCACTGCATTTTAGGAATTCCTTTTCGAGGAAAACTGCATGGAGAGCAACAAATACATTGTTCTCTTGTGGGTTGTAGAAGTAATATCCTCTGGTTTCCCTAGGATAACCTAAAAATAGGCACTTATCCGATTTGGGTTCTAGTTTGGTACCATCCAAATGTTTAACGTATGCCAAGCATCCCCAAATCTTCAGGAATGAGAAAACAAGTTTCTTTTATGTCTATATTTAATATGGAGTATGTCCAACAGACTTTGATGGAACTTTATTCAAAATAAGTATTGCACTGTTCAATGCGTATCCCCGGAAGGAAATTGGTAGCTTAGTGCGACTCATCATTGACCTTACCATGTCCAACAAATTTTGGTTTCTCTGTTCGGACACACTATTCAGTTGAGGTGTTCCGGGAGGAGTCCACTGTGAAAGATACCATACTCTTTCAAGTAATCAAGAAACTCATTGCTTAAGTATTCTCCACCACGGTCCGACCGTAATGTTTTAATACTTTTACTGGTCTATTTTTCTACTTTGTGTCGACACTCTTTGAATTTCTCAAAAGTTTCTGACTTGTGTCTCATAAGATACACATAACCATAACACGATGCATCATTCGTAAAGGTTACGAAGTATTCATATCCACCTCTAGCCTTGCTAGACATGGGCCCGCATATGTCACTATGAATGAGGGCTAACAGTTCAGTGGCACGAAAACCTTTGCTGCTAAAAGGCGTTTTAACCATTTTGCCTAATAAATAAGATTCGCAGACATCATATGAATTAGGATCAAATCCGTCCAAGTATCCACTCTTCGAAAGCGTGGATATGCGAGTCTTTTGTTTTACTCATTTTGAGCCTTTTGTTTGTCATATTCTATGTTTGAGATTCATTTATATTTAAAATATAAAGACCATTATTTGCATCAGCAGTACATATCTCAAAATCATCTTTATAAACAAAACACCCAGTGTTTCGGAATACAAAAGTGTACCCTCTTTGGGTCAAACAAGATACAGAGATAGTGTTTCTAGTTAAATTATGTACATAATAACAGTTTGATAAAGTAGTACATGCCCCAATGACAATACCAAAATATAGGTCCTACAACTAAAACAACAACTTTGGTCCCGTTTCCAATTCGTAGGTCAGTCTCGCCTGAGGCCATTCTCCTGCTAATCTGCAGATCCTGCACATCAGTACATATATGAGTACCACATCCAAAATCAAAAATCCAATTTTTAAAACTAGAAGTGGACATGTTTATTTCAATAACAAACATACCTGAAGCCGAAGCCTTGCCCACCTTCACTTCCTTCATGTGCGCCTTGTACTCACGGCAGTCACGCTTCCAGTGACCCTTTTTGCCACACTGCAGGCAGACATCTTGGGATTTGTCCTTTGCCTTCCCAAAAGACTTTGATGATTTGGCCTTGCCCTTTCTTTTCTTCTTCTTCACACCTCCAAAAGCCTTCGGCCAAGCCTTGCCCTTCAGAAGCTCTGGCTCTGGCTTCTTCAGCATCACCATCAACTCTCCAAGAGTCTTCTATTGGTTCATCATATTGTAGTTCATGATGAACCCTCCACAGCAGTCAGGCAGAGACTGTTGTTGGTAATTATCTAGGTCCCAAGATCATCAAACATGCATGATAAAGTGTGAAATACATATCAAAGGAGTTGCGGAATACTCACATCGATCGGTTGTGAGACGAAAAGACGAATAAAATCATTTTTCCCTTTGAAATTCGTCCTTGGCAGTGAGCAGCCCACTGTCCACGTTTTTTCAGATTTGTATCAACAATTTGAGCTCCGAATCTTCGTCGTTTGATTCCCGGCTCGTGGGTCTAACACCTTCGTATGTCTCTCGGGAGTGCTAGCTCGCTTGGATTTTGCCACAAAACCCATGAATTTGCCTTGCAAAATTCGGCCAACCCATGACAGTTCACTGCCATGGGCGTGAGTTTTGGAGAGGAATGAGAGAAGAGTTTTGTGATAATTTTATGGAAAAAGATTAGGTGATTGTTATATATATTTTCCAAAATAAATATATAACAATTTACACTTTCCAAAAGTCAAACAAACATATATAAAACAATATATGTCTATCACCTATCAAAAGCCTTTTCCAACCACCACCAACTATTCCAACAACTTACATCACTCAAAGTGACAAGTTGTCTTTTTAATCAATCAATCACATCAATCAATCACATCACTCAAAGTGACGTTTGATTTGACGCTTGATGTGACGAATGATTTGACGCTTGATTTGACTTGCGTTACAGCACTCGAATTCGAAATGTGAATGCGCTCGCAATCACTCTCGGGCTCGGGTTCGCTAATTCCTAATTAGCGAATTTTCTGTTGCATCGTAATTAAATGATTACGCCTAGCGAATTCACTATTCACGTCGCTAACGAATTAATTTGAATTAATTCACTCGCCCGAATTAAAATCCAATTTCAATCCTGCGTCGAAATCCAATTTCATTTAATATATCGAATATATTAATTTACTCGATTAATTCCAAATTAATCGTTCTCTCCCTTTAGACGATATTTTATCCCAGATAAAATATCTCCGTAATTAATCCCAGATTAATTTTTTTCTCTCTCATTGAATTAATCCCAGATTAATTAAAGTGCGAGTCATACTTTATCGGTGTATCATTGGGACGCGACCCATGAGATCCCCGGATATGTTGGCAGTAAATCGTGTCGTCGGACTATCCGAACACGTACGTATCAAGTACTACGTTTTACCGATTTACAAGACAAGGTTAGCCTCTGGCAAAACGCCATGCCTACCCAATTCTCCGGAAATATTCTTACAGGAATATATAGATCTGTATCAGGCGTAGTATACAGTAGTATTGCGTATTTCGATCCAGTATCGGATAGTCACGTGCTAGGCCTGGGGCTGGAGTTGTGTCTGCCCCGTACGAAGCACATGTCGGATGTCTGGTAACTAGTCTCTATAATCGGATATACATGACCTAGTCATAATACCCCGATGGCCGCGCAGCACTTAAGAGCACTAATACCGTATCCTACGTGACATCATCTCCACTATGACTGGAGTGATACATCCGTCTTGACATCACACCCAATACTCTACGATTCTCAATATACTCAGTATTGGCATACACAGAACCTGTTACAGCCCTGGACGACCTCAACAAAAGTATATTGATTGTCGCAAGCATTAGCGGTGCAAGTCTTAGGTTAAGACCAAATTACACCTACCCTGATTTCGGACTCCCATAGACACACAGTCATACTACCAATGGGATTCCGAAGGGGTCTATCCAGAGCGAAGCTGTTTCCGTACCATCGGTGAAACACAACCTCCTACTGCACTTGCATAAGCATCCAATACTTAAATATATGAGAACTATGCCGTTGTGCCCTCACAACGCGCACAAGTGCAATACTAGCCTATTCCGCATTATCGATGTCCAGTCTCGATAATACTACGACTATGGATATTTAATGATTAATCTTTCGCGGACTGATATTGTCTCATATCATCTCAATCCAGGAACTAATCATATGGACCTCTCTTCATTTATATATCTAAGGTGATCTAATCACAAATGATGAGAGTGCAATTTCCTTGTCACATAGTCAATTTGTACAACAACACTATGATCTGTACAAATAGTGACGCTATGGGTCATATTATCCAACAATCTCCCACTTGGCACATAGCCAGTCACTCAAGTGTCGTACACCCGAACTATGTACGGTTCGCTCAAATTGCTGAGAAAAGGTTTCCGTCAGCGGATTTCCATGATTATCGTCTGACGCGATTTATACGATCACCACATCGCCACGATGTATGATCCGAACGAATCAGATGAATATAGAAGTATATATATGGATCGTCGATGAGACCTTAAATTCTTTAGCCTGTGATGACGCCTAGCTCAGCTGCTAACAGAACTATATCTAATCTAATTAGATTTATTATCGACCCAAATGGCTTCTATTGCTGCCTCAGCCGCAGCAATAATCCGCATTTGTTGTTTATTCGGCAACAGTATCTTGCTCGAAAGATTTCCAGCTCAATGTCCCGTTATTCAAACTTTATAGTACCGTAGTATTTAACTGTTTGGAAACTTGCAGCAGTGATCCCAGTCACTTCAAGTTCTCATCTCCATAGTTTTAGACAACATCTTTAGTTCTCTAAGATACTAATAGATGTCCTTAACTTCAATCCAGTGACTATCACTTGGATTGTCCTGATTGTGACTCCATATGCTCAAAGCGTATGAGACACGATATCAAGTACATTTTAAATGTACAATTTCCAAGAGAGTGTTAACAACTCCAAATCTATCCCAGTAGATCTTTATTCCTTGAATAAAGATTGTTACTCCCCAGAATTCTACGGAGAATTTCTATGAAAGAATATCTATGAAAGCCAAGCTTTCACCAATTGCTTTATTGGGAATTTCACTGTCAGTGCGCTCTCCCACTAACCTCCTTATATACACAAGAATTATTTCGTTTTGAGTCAAATCATAAACCATTATGATTATTTCAAAACGACAGTTCCAAGAACCTTATGCTTGCATTAATCCAAACATGGATCGAATAACCCGCAAACCTTGTTTGTCGGTTATACAAAATCGTCAGGATGTTGTAAGCATCCTCCAAAAGGTTTCCTTTTCAGGAAGGCGATTTTGATCTTTAACTGACACATTTCATAAATGAAATATGCAGTTATTAACAAGCATCTTCAAAATGGATTTACCATGGCAACAGGTAAAAGGTTGAACCGTTATTAACATAATGTTGATAACGATACATTTTCATCAAAAGCCTAGATTTGTAAGTTGGTATGTTGCCATCCATGTATGTCTTCCTTGAAGACGTTTACAGTACCAATAGGCACAATGCCTTGCGGTACAACAACTAGTATCCAAACATAGTTGTTATACATGGAATCCATTTCGGACTCATGGCATTTTGCCATAATAGGGAGTCGATACCTCGTATCACTTCCTCAAAACGTAGTAGGATAGTACACCTCCATAAGATTGACATCTTTATGGGGTGAGATCAGAAACCCATACCCTAGGTTGTTTTCTGACTCTATCTGATCTACTAGTTTCTTCTGTATCTGAAGATTAATGGTATAGATTCATCATAGATGAACTATTTGTGTTCCATTAAGGACTTCGTGCCTTGAATAGTATTACTCCGATTTTTATCGAGTATCACTATCCTCCCACTACCACTGCATATCGGTATTCCTCTCAGGAAAACCGCATGGTGAGCAACAATCACATTGTTCTCATGTGAGATTTACAAGTACTATACTTAAGGTTTCCCTTAGGATAACCTATATTGGCACTTATCCAATTTGGGTCTTTTAGTTTGGTATCATCCAAACGTTATGCCTGGCATACCCAAATTATCAGGAATGAGAAACCCCGTTTCTTTCCTATTCATATCCTATATGATATCTGTCAAACAGATTTATATGGAACCTTATTCTAAATAAGTTTGGCACTGTTAATACATATCCTATTGAAGGAAACAGTAGCTCAGAGCGACTTGTGATAAACCTTATCATGTCCAACAAAATTCGGTTCTTTAGTTGGAAACACCGTCAAACTGACGTGTCTCGGGAGGAGTCCTCATCTGAAAGAATACCATACTCTTTCATGTACGTATGAAACTTACTGCTTAAGTATTTTCCTTTACGGTCTTATCGTGGCGGAATAATACTATAGCCGATCTGTTTATTTACTTCGTGTCGAAACTTCAAAGTTTCCGATCTGTGTTCTTCAAAAGAAACACATAACCACAACGTGATGCCACATCCGTTAAGGTCACGAAATATTCATGTTCACATCTAGCCTAGCTAGATATGGGCCCACTAACTTCACCATGAATAGGGCTAACAGATCAGTGGCTTTCACACTATTACCAAGTAAATAGTGTTTTAGGTGTTTTACCTAATAAACTAGATTCGTAGACTTTATTTGAATAATCAAATTAGTCCTAGTACCCACTCTTCAAAAGTGCGGATATACGAGTCTTGTTTAATTGTGTCCCAGACAACAATGCCACAAATAAGTCTCTATTGATCAAATAAGTTTGAGCTATTTATTTGTCATTTTATATGTTTGAGATTTTAATTATATTCAAAATATAAATTCTGTTATTCGCATCTAATGTGTTTATCTCAGTATCATCTTTATATAATGAAACACTTAGTGTTCTAGAATATAAAGGTTTATCCATAATGGATTAAACACTGATATAGAGATAATGTCTCTAGTCAAACTAGTTACATTATAACAGTTCCTAATTTAGGTACACACCCGAAGGGTAGTTCCTAACTTAGGTATCTACGGTCGAAACAGCGACTTTCGTCCCATTTCCGATTCGCAGAGCAATCTCATCTTGAAGTCAGTGTCCTACTCAAAGCAGATTCTGAACATCAATACATATATTTTATGTACCACACTAAGTATTTAAAATCTAATTTCAATACTAGTAGTGAACATAACTTTGACAATCATTTTTAAAGTAAGAGCCTTGCCCTTTCTTTAATTCCTTCGTGTCTGCCATATCCAAATGGTAGTCACTTTGGGATATGTCAATTATCCTTTTCAATATTTCACAAACTTTTGGCCAAGCCTTGGGTTTTAGAATATTGAAAAATGTGCACCTTGTGCTACATGCCCAATTGCAAACTTTGACTTTTCACCTCTAGAATAGTCAATTAATTTCTAAGAATTATAAATTGCAATTTTAATACTTCTTAAATCTAAACATAGATTTATAACAAGTATAATGAATTAAGCACTTTAGTCATCATCACATAAATCTTCCAAAGATTATGCTCTACTATTTGCTTAATTCTGGGCTTAGGCATAATATGTTATTTTATCAAATAAAGTAATTATTATATATTTCCAGGACCATCCTGAAATTTAATTCCCAATTTGAAAATTAAACCATTAATATTTAAATGTCCAATCTTTCAATATTATTTTGATTTTAATAGTCCAACTATTTAATCAATTATTTGAGGTACTATTTATTATAATGATTACAATAATCCAATTATTTAATCAACTATAATATTAATTCAATTATATTGATTACTATAATCAAATTATAAAATCAACTATTTTATTGAATTTGTTTGAATATAGTCCAACTATATTAATTAAAACAACATTAAATATTAGTCCAACTAATACTTTTAATATATCTGACGAGTGATATTTGTTTGAGCGCGTATGGCGAGTAATTGAACGAATATTGCAAATTCAATTCTTGCCTCCCACTATTTTTCGGCGAGCCTCCAACCCTCTGTCGAGTACTCGGGAAACCGTGTTTCCTAGTGGGCTAGGATCCCGTTAAAGTCTCACACAATCTTGACTTTGGCCAACAAATTGTATGATAATTAACTAGGTAGATCTAGAAGATCAATTGGATCTCATCCAACTCCTAGATCCAGTAGGTGGACATCCAAGTCCGAAACATATATCTTATATATGCCTATATATCGAATATATAGCCTAACCTTTTTCCTCTGAATCAACTAGGCCTTGGCTTTGCCACAACAAACCTAGTGATCCCAGTCAAGTGTGGACCCATTGACCATGGAAGCTTCGTAATCAATGTCGTTGGACAAGAAGTGGTCTTGACTTTGGCCAACAAACCACAACTTGGACAAGACACCAATATAAAAAAACAAGCCTCGTGATTCAAACACATCTTCGACGGACAAGGGCTTGACTTTGGCCAACAACCCATGCCAATCTAGGATCTTGAGTAAGAATCACTCAATGGAAGGAAAAGACGCATGATATTTGACGAGGGCTTTTCGCGTACAAATTGGCTACCAATTTAATTATCTTTGTTAAGGTCTCATCATCATACACCCTTAAACATGCATTCTAAATACATAATAAAGCGCATATGAAAATAAATAATAATGATATGCGGATGGATACTTAACACATTGATCCTAGATCAAATCTCTCCCTTTCTCTCTCAAGCTAGCACTTGTATTATTTCTACCCGTTACACTACACTTCTAAAGAAACCTCATTTACATTGAGGGGAATAGGTGAGAAAAGAATACAAAGAGAATAGAGGTGATAAGGCTGGACACGCAGGTCCAATTTAATAAATCAAATTTATTACAATAATTTCCAAAATTGCCCCCACCCGACTAATATCCATCCGATATACATTATTCATTCATCACAACCATGTATTCACACAAGCATGTTATCAATCAATCTAATCAAATTAATTAATCTGATAATTAGTGATCATCCAATGTTCAAACAACGATTTGATTTTGTGCGAGTCAAACTCGTTTTGCGAATAAGTACTCAAAGTACGAATTCTCGAATTAAATTAAACTACAACATTAAATCCAATTTAATATGTATTTAATACTAACTCACTATTTAATTCCAAATTAAATATTACACTTTTATTAAAAACCTTTTACGACTTAAATTCCAAATTTAATCGTAACGCGTCTCAAAGACCGATTAACGTCCAACGTCAATTCAATTAAAGTCCAATGGGCTTTTAATTGATTTCTTAAGGCGTGGACTTTTGGTCAACTCGGGTCAAACTGAATAACCAAAATCCAATCCGGGATTTACCCTATAAGCCCATAAATCAATCTTGGCCCATTAGGCCCAATTTAAACTTTAAAGGTTCATTAAGTCGTATTTGGGCTTTATGGAACAGTTTTGGGCCCAATTGGATCCAATCCAATTTGCCTAAACCCAACTTTGTACAACAAAGCCCAATAAGCCCAATTACAACATAATAAGCCCAAATCCAATTTAAAGGCCCAATAATTAAATTATCAAATTCCAAATTTCCAATTTAATTACCTAAAGTGTATATCATGATTAATCACCTAAATCAATATTTCCTAAACATCAAATTAGTCCAATTAATCATGTTTTACATCATTATTACATGTCCAACACATTAATGAAAAATCAAACCCATTTAACATGCTTCTAAGTCTCGGCCAAGGGAGATAAATTTGTCCGATTCGAATTCAATCCAATTAATTCCACAATCAACATCGAATTAACTTCCCGAATGATTTCAATACATCCAATTATTAAAAATCAAAATTCCAAGACATTAAAGGGCATATACCATTCGGCCAAGGTGGGAATTTGGGGATTTTTGTTCAATTCAAAATTCAATCCAATTAATTTCAAATTAACATCATCCAACATCATTACAACTCATCCAATGAATCAAAATGAAAAAATTCCAATTTTCCAAAATTCCTTATACATTCGGCCAACATGGAATTTTTGGGGAAATTTGATCCAATCACAATTTCAACAAATTGATCCAATCAATCATCAATTAAACATCATTTAAACATGCTCAATCAAACAATTTAACCAAATCATGCTCAAAATAATTTACCCAATTTTAAGCCCTAAAAGTTTTTGCTTGAACCAAGGCTCTTGATGCCATTGTTGGTAATTATCTAGGTCCCAAGATCATCAAACATGCATGATAAAGTGTGAAATACATATCAAAGGAGTTGCGGAATACTCACATCGATCGGTTGTGAGACGAAAAGACGAATAAAATCATTTTTCCCTTTGAAATTCGTCCTTGGCAGTGAGCAGCCCACTGTCCACGTTTTTTCAGATTTGTATCAACGATTTGAGCTCCGAATCTTCGTCGTTTGATTCACGGCTCGTGGGTGAGTGTCCCTAACACCTTCGTATGTCTCTCGGGAGTGCTAGCTCGCTTGGATTTTGCCACAAAACCCATGAATTTGCCTTGCAAAATTCGGCCAACCCATGACAGTTCACTGCCATGGGCGTGAGTTTTTGGAGAGGAATGAGAGAAGAGTTTTGTGATAATTTTATGGAAAAAGATTAGGTGATTGTTATATATATTTTCCAAAATAAATATATAACAATTTACACTTTCCAAAAGTCAAACAACATATATAAAACAATATATGTCTATCACCTATCAAAAGCCTTTTCCAACAACCACCAACTATTCCAACAACTTACATCACTCAAAGTGACAAGTTGTCTTTTCAATCAATCAATCACATCAATCAATCACATCACTCAAAGTGACGTTTGATTTGACGCTTGATGTGACGAATGATTTGACGCTTGATGTGACTTACGTTGCCGCACTCGAATTCGAAATGCGAATGCGCTCGCAATCACTCTCGGGCTCGGGTTCGCTAATTCCTAATTAGCGAATTTTCCGTTGCGTCGTAATTAAATGATTACGCCTAGCGAATTCACTATTCACGTCGCTAACAAATTAATTCTAAATTAATTCACTCGCCCGAATTAAAATCCAATTTCAATTCTGCGTCGAAATCCAATTTCATTTAATATATCGAATATATTAATTTACTCGATTAATTCCAAATTAATCGTTCTCTCTCTTTAGACGATATTTTATCCCAGATAAAATATCTCCGTAATTAATCCCAGATTAATTTTCTCTCTCATCTATTGAATTAATCCCAGATTAATTAAAGTGTGAGTCATACTTCATCGGTGTATCATTGGGACGCGACCCATGAGATCCCCGGATATGTTGGCAGTAAATCGGGTCGTCGGACTATCCGAACACGTACGTACCAAGTACTACGTTTTACCGATTTACAAGACAAGGTTAGCCTCTAGCAAAACGCCATGCCTACCCAATTCTCCGGAAATATTCTTACAGGAATATATAGATCTGTATCAGGCGTAATATACAGTAGTATTGCGTATTTCGATCCAGTATCGGATAGTCACGTGCTAAGCCTGGGGCTGGAGTTGTGTCTGCCCCGTACGAAGCACATGTCGGATGTCTGGTAACTAGTCTCTATAATCGGATATACATGACCTAGTCATAATACCCCGATGGCCGCGCAACACTTAAGAGCACTAATACCGTATCCTACGTGACATCATCTCCACTATGACTGGAGTGATACTTCCGTCTTGACATCACACCCAATACTCTACGATTCTCAATATACTCAGTATCGGCATACACAGAACCTGTTACAGCCCTGGACGACCTCAACAAAAGTATATTGATTGTCGCAAGCATTAGCGGTGCAAGTCTCAGGTTAAGACCAAATTACACCTACCCTGATTTCGGACTCCCATAGACACACAGTCATACTACCAATGGGATTCCGAGGGGGTCTATCCAGAGCGAAGCTGTTTCCCGTACCATCGGTGAAACAAATCTCCTACTGCACTTGCATAAGCATCCAATACTTAAATATATGAGAACTATGCCGTTGTGCCCTCACAACGCGCACAAGTGCAATACTAGCCTATTCCGCATTATCGATGTCCAGTCTCGATAATACTACGACTAGGGATATTTAATGATTAATCCTTCACGGACTGATACTGTCTCATATCATCTCAATCCAGGAACTAATCATATGGACCTCTCTTCATTTATATATCTAAGGTGATCTAATCACAAATGATGAGAGTGCAATTTCCTTGTCACATAGTCAATTTGTACAACAACACTATGATCTGTACAAATAGTGACGCTATGGGTCATATTATCCAACAACTATAAGATCAAATCTATGGAAGTCTCAGCCTCAAAGGTTATGCCCAGCTAACCTAGCTGTTCGATGTCAGCAATCATCTGCGACACATAGTGCTCGACAGATGTACCCTCTGACATGCGAGAGTGAAAGAGCTTCTTCTGCAATTCATACTTCTGAGATCTAAGGTTAGATCTATGAAGGTCCTTTAATTTCAACATCATGTTGTAGGGATCCAATCCCTTGTTTTGACGACGAAATTGATGGGTCATTGCAGCAAGCATGAAGACTGAGCAGTTGAGTTGTCATCACTGTGAGTCTTCCAAAGCTTATGATTGACAACCCGTTTATGTCCAGGCTCAGGCTCGAGAGGTCTGTCTATGACATAGAGCAACTTCTCGGCTCCCAGGATAATCCTGAGATTCATCTTCCAGTCTAGAAAATTTGAGCCGTTAAAGACATTATCACCCATGAAGATGTCTCTGACGCTAATCTTTCCGGTCATCTTGATTGCAATAGTCTAACTATTCAATCAACGATATCGGGTATAGTAAAATGTAATGATTATTATAGTCCAACTATATAATCAACTACAAATTAAGTTATGGTACAGTCCAACTGTTCAAAGAAAATAATAAAATATTTGTCCAACTAATATAAATATATAACGGCGAAAATAATTTAAAAGTACGTATTTTGGCAAGTATTAAACGAAATTGCAAATTTAATACTGGCCTCCCACTATTTTTCGGTGAGCCTCTAACCCTCTGCTGAGTACTTGGGAAACCCAGTTTCCTAGTGGGCTAGGATCCCGTTAAAAAACACAACCTTGACTTTGGCCAACAAGCTGTATGAAACTTAACTAGGTAGATCTCTAAGATCAATTGAATCTCATCCAATTCCTATATCCGATAGGTGGACCTCCAAGTCCAAGATATATATCCAAGATATATTTCCTAACATTTTCCTCTGAATCAACTAAGCTTTGGCTTTGGCTCAACAAGCTTAATGATTCCAGTTAAGCGCGACCCAATGACAGTAGGAAAGCTTCGTAATCCACGTCGATGTACAGAAGTGACCTTGACTTTGGCCAACAAGTCACAACTGCCCAAGACATGCGATATGTAACAAAGCTTTCATGGTTCAAACACATCCGCGATGGACAATGATCGTGATTTTGGCCAACAAACCAATGCCAATCTTGGATCTTGAGAGAGAACCACTCAATGGAAGGAAAATGCTTAATATATATTGAGGGTTTTTCAAGTAAATTGGCAACCAAATTTTTTTTTTTTTTATCTTTGATTAGGTCTCATCATACACCCTTAAACATGCATTCTAAAAGCATAATAAGGTGTGATAAAATTAATAATGATATGCGGATTGATATATAACAATTTATTCCTAGAAAAAATCTCTCCATTTCCTTCTCCCGCTAGCACTTTATATTCTTCTACTCAATTATATAACACTAAAAGAAACCTCATTTACATTAAGGGGAATTGGTGAGAAGAGAAATACAAAGCGAATAGAAATAATAGGTTGGACACGCATGTCCAATTTAATAAATTCTAAATTTATTACAACAATTTCCAAAATTGCCCTCACCCTTCTAATATCCATCTGATATACATTATTCATACAAATACATCCAAGTATTCACACAAAGCATGTTATTCAATCATTTTAATCCAATTAATTAATCTTTGAATTAATGACCATCCAATGTTCAAACAACGATTTGATTTGCGCGAGTCCAACTCGTTTAAGAATAAATACTCAAAGTAAGTATTCTTGAATTATATCAAACTACAATTTTAAATCCAATTTTAAATTGTATCCAATACTAATTCATATTTAATTCCAAATTAAATAATTACACTTATTCTTGTGCCTTAAAGACTTGGATTCCAAATCCAATCTAAATGGGTCTCAAAGGCCCAATTAGTATCTAATACTATTCAATTAAAGTCTAATGGGCTTTCAGTTAATTCATTAGGCGTGGGCTTTGGCCATTATGGATCCAACCCAAGATACCAAGGCCCAAGTAGGAATCACCCTATGACAAAAATCAATTTAGGCCCAATTAATTTTTTTTAAAGGCCCAAAAGTCATGTTTGGACTTTATGGAAATGGTTTTATGCCTAATTGAATCCAACCCAATTGGCCAAAACCGTACTTGGCCCAACCAAACCCATTAAGCCCAATTACAACAAATAAATTAACACATTATTCCAAATTACATATTAATCCAATTAAAGTGTAATTGCCACAATTAATCAATTAATCTAATATTTCCAAAACACTAATTAATTAAACTAATCATGCTCAACATTTTCAACTAATGTCCAACACAAATTGAAGCAAAATCAATTCTTCCTAACATGCCTTATTCACGGCAATAAGCAAGAAATCAACATTCAATTTTGATTTCAATCCAATTAAATCAACAATCAACATTCAATTTCATGCAATTAACATATCCAATTGTTAAATTCAAAAAATTACCATGAGAATTACTAGAGCTCCATTCGGCCAAGGTTAGGATTTTGGGGAAATGTTTGATCCACACAATTTCACAAATCCAATGATGCACAAATCCAATTCGTCATCATCCAACCACAACGAAACAACCAATTTCGAATTTTCATACTCCAAGCATAAAATCCCCAAATTAAAGTTCAGAACCCTAAAATTCAAATCAAGTTTAGATTGGCTCATTATACCATTGTTAGTGTCCTAGACATGCCCAAGGATCCTAAACAAGATTTATGTGTGAATAAAATCAAAGGAAGTTATGGAAAAACTTACAATGATCGGATGAAGTTCAAGACTTTTTCTTTGTTGTATGAAAGCTCCAAGCTTTGGTTAATGTTCCAAACTCAAGGGTGAGTTTCCCTATCACCTTACTTTGACTCCTTAAGTGCTAGCTTGGATGAACTTTGCAACAAAATTCAAGAACAAGAATGGAGAGTTCACGCCCAAAATGAGGAAGAAAGAGAGAAGATGAATAGTTCACATTTCCGAAAGTGTGTTGACTTAAGTTGTGTGTGTGTGTGTTGGCAAAAGATGCCTTTTAAAGTGGCCAACTATTTCATGTTGGACAATTATGACCCATTACATCACTATTTGTAAAAGACATGGTGTTCTTTGTACAAATTAATTATATGACAAAGGAAATTGCTCTTTTATCATTTCGTAATTGGATTACTTGGATATATAAATGATAAGAGTCTATATGATTAGTACCGGATTAATAACATATGAGACAGTATTAATCCACGAAAGGTTTAATCATTAAATATCCCTAGTCGTAGTGTTATCGAGACTGGACATCGATAATGCGGAATATGCTAGTATTACACTTGTGCGCGTTATGGAAGCTTAACGACATAGTTCTCATAAATTTAAGTATTGGATACTTATGCAAGTGAGATATGAGGTTCTGTTAGCCATTCGATAGGGAACAACTTCACTCTGGATAGACCCCTCAGAATCCCATTGGTAGTATGACTATGTGTCTATAGGAATCCGAATCAGGGTATGTGTATTTGGTCTTAACTTGAGACTTACATCGCAAATACTTGCAAAAATCAGTACGCTTTGGTTTTGGTCTTCCGAAGCTTTAACAGTTTCTGTGTACGCCTCTTCTGGGTATACTGAGAATCGTAGTATATTGGGTGTGTTGTCAAGATGGAATTATCACTTCAGTCATATGGAGATGATGATCACGCAAGGATACAAAACTAGTACTCTTAAATGCTGCAGCTATCAGGATAGTATGACTAGGTCATGATTATCTGATTATAGAGACTAGTTGCTAGTGATCCGATATATGCTTTGTACATGGCAGACACAATTCCAGCCCGAGGCATACCTTGTGACATCTGATACTGGATCGCGATACGCAATACATAGTATACTACGCCTGATACAAATAATATATATTCCATGTTTAATATATTTCTGGAGAATTGGTTAGGCACGGTGCTTTGTTAGAAGCCAACCATGTCTTGTAAATTGGTAAGAACGTGGTACCGGGTAAGCAAGTGTCGGATAGTCCGACAACCGCATTTACTGCCAACATATCCAGGAATCTCTTGGGTTGCTTCCCAAAGATTCACCGATGACATTTGACTCGAACAGGATTAATCTGGGATTAATTATGAGAGAAAGAATTAATCTGAGATTAATTACGATAATAATTTATCTGGGATTAAATTCATCTAGAAGAGAGAACGCGATTAATTTGGAATTACTCGGCAAAATAAATTTAATAGTTAAATTGGATTTTACTATTTAATTTATTTAATTGGGCTAAAATAATATATCAGATATATTAATTGAAATTGGATTTCAATACGGAATTAAAATTGGATTTTAATTCAAGCAAATGAATTAATTTGGAATTAATTCGTAAGCGACTTTCGTAATAATTTTGCAAGGCATAATTATTTAATTAAATTGGATTTAATTATGGAGCGATGGGAAATTCGTTTAATCGGAATAAACGAACCCAGGCCCAAGTCTTGTTGTGTAAGCTAACTTGAATTTGGAATTAAAAAATGGTGGGACCCACTTGACTTACATCAACTTGTCAAAGTGTGATGGAAGTGGTTGGCAAAATTATGTGTGGCACTTTAATTACACAACAACCAGATTTTTGGAACAACCAACACTATTCATTCTCTTATTTCCTCTCCCAAAACCGTGACTCTTTCTTCCTTGGAGGAAATTTTTTGATTCACAAAATTTTATTCAAGCTAGCACTTAAAGGAGTCAAAGAAATGTGATAGGGAAACTCACCCAAGAGTTTGGAAATCAAAAGGAGAGCTTGGAGCTTCTACATCCGAGGAGAAATTTCAAACTTTTCTACCGAGCAATGTAAGTAATTTCCGCAACTGATCTTGTAATATTCACAAAATAATCACGCTTAGAGATCCCGTGGCATTTCTAGGACACTAACAATGGTATCAAGAGCCATCCTAAGCTTGATTTGAAATCTAGGGTTTATATACTTTAATTTAGGGATTTTGCTTGGAGTATGAATTTTCCTAAATTTGATTGTTTGGTTATGCTTAGATTATGATAACTTAGAGTTATGCATGATTGGGTTTGAGAAAAATGATTAGATTAATTTTTCCCAAAAAAATCCAAGCATGGCCGTATTTGAACCCTAATGTGTTCATGGTGATTTTTTTGATTTTTGACAATTGGATATGTTAAATGAATGAAATGAATATTGATTGTTGAATTAATTGGATTGAAATCAAAATTGGGTATTATTTCTTGCAATTGCCGTGACATATAGCATGTTGGAATGAGTTGATTTTGCTTCAATTTGTGTTGGACATGAATTGGATGATTAAAGCATGATTAATTAGTTTAATTGATGTTTTGGAAATATTGGATTAATTAATTAATTATGGTAATTGCACTTTAATTAAATTAATATGATATTTAGAATATTATGTTAATAAATATTAGTCTTTAAATTGGATTGGGCTAATTATGTTGTATTTGGGCTTAATGGGCTTGGTTGGGCAAAGTTTTGTTTTTGAAAATTGGGTTGGATCCAATTGGGCCTAAAACCATTTCCATAAAGTCCAAATATGACTCATTTAAAAATTTAATTGGGCCTAATGGGCCTAAATTGATTTTTGGCATTTTGGGTTTGATCCATATTGGCCAAAGTCCATGCCTAAAGAATCAATTGAAAGCCCATTGGACTTTAATTGAATAGTATTGGATACTAATTGGGCCTTTGAGACCCATTAGGATTGGATTTGGAATCCAAATCTAAAAGGCACTATTAAAAGTGTAATTATTTAATTTGGAATTAAATATGAATTAGTATTGGATATAATTTCAATTGGATTTAAAATTGTAGTTCAATATAATTCAAGAATACGTACTTTGAGTATTTATTCTTAAATTAGTTGGACTCGCGCAAATCAAATCGTTGTTTGAACATTAGATGGTCATTAATTCAACGATTAATTAATTGGATTAGATTGATTGAATAACATGTTTTGTGTGAATACTTGGATGTATTTGTATGAATAATGTATATAAGATGGATATTATATGGGTGTGGGCAATTTTGTAAATTGTTATAAGTATGGTACTTATTTATTAAATTGGACCTGCGTGTCCAACCTTTCACCTCTTATTCTCTTTGTATATCTCTTTTCACCAATTCCCATAAATTTAAATGAGGTTTCTTTAATGTATTATGTAATTGGGTAGAAGTATGAATAGTGCTAGCGAGACATAGGAAATGGAGAGATTTGTTCTAGGAACAATTTATTATATATCCATCCGCATATCATTATTAATTTATTCGCGCCTTATTATTCTTTTAGAATGCATGCTTAAGGGTGTATGATGAGACATAATCAAAGATAATAAATTGGTTGTCAATTTACGCGAAAAATCCTCACCAAACTATTAAGCGTTTTTCCTTCCATTGAGTGGTTCTCTCTCAAGATTCAAGATTGGCATTGGTATGTTGGCCAAAGTCAAGACCATTATCCATCGCGGATGTGTTTGAACCATGAAAGCTTTGTTCTATATCGTATGTCTTGGGCGGTTGTGATTTGTTGGCCAAAGTCAAGGTCATTTCTAGTTCATCGACGTGGATTACGAAGCTTTCCCAATATCAATGGGTCGCGCTTAACTGGAATCATTAAGCTTGTTGAGCCAAAGCCAAGACTTAGTTGATTCAGAGGAAAATGATAGGAAATATATATTGGATATATATCTCGGACTTGGAGGTCCACCTACCAGATCTAGGAATTGGATGAGATCCAATTGATCTTATAGATCTACCTAGTTAAGTTTCATACAACTTGTTGGCCAAAGTCAAGGTTGTGTGTTATTTAACGGAATCCTAACCCACTAGGAAACTGGGTTTCCCGAGTACTCAATAGAGGGTTAGAGGCTCGCCGAAAAATAGAGGGAATACAGTATTAAATTTGCAATTTCGTTTAATACTTGCTTACACGCACTCTTTTATTTCATTTATCGTCGTTATAAATATATATTAGTTGGACTAATATTGAATATTGCTTTCTTTGAACAGTTAGACTGTACAAGACACTACTCCACTTGTAGTTGGTTATATAGTTGGATTATAGTAACCATTACATTTTGAGTGTACCCAATATCGTTGATTGAATAGTTGGATTATTTCAATCGAGATGGCCTGAAAGATTAGCATTAACGGACATAATCCTGGGTGAAAATGTCTTTAACGGTGTAAATTTTCAGATTGGGAAATGAATCTCAGGATAGTCCTGGGAGCTGAGAAGTTACTATATTGGATAGAGAAACCTCTCGGGCACTAAGCCCGAAGTTGAGAAAATAGTAGAGCATGAGCTTAGGAAGACTCATCGTGATGATAATTTTAGTGCTCAATCCTTTATAATTGCCACAATGACTCCTTAATTTCGTCGTCAGAACTAAGGATTAGATCATTATACCATGATGTTGAAATGAAAGGCTCTTCATAGATCTAACCTTAGATCTTAGAAGTACGAATTGCAAAAGAATCTATTTCGCTCGCGTATGTCGAGCACTAGGTGTCACAGATGATTGCTGACATCGAACAGCTAGGTTAGCTGGGCATTACCTACGAGGCTGAGACTTCCATAGATTTGATCTTACAGTCTCTGCCTGAATGATAGGGCGGGTTCATCATGAACCAAGAGAAAACTCTTGGAGAGTTAATGGCTATGCTCAAGGAGGCAGAGCCAGATCTTCCAAAAGGGCAAGAAGCGCAAGGCGCATCTTACTTCGACATCCCAGAAGGCCAAGGCTTGGCCGAAGGCTTGGCCGAAGGCTTCTGGGGTGTGAAGAAAAAGGGCAAAAGAAAAATCGTCACTGTCTTCTGGGAAGACAAAGGACATATCCCAAGATGTCTACCTAAACTGTGGCAAACGGGGTCACTGGAAGCGTGACTGCCGTATGGACATGGCAGACATGAAGAAAATTAAGACGAGCAAGGCTCCGACTTCGGGAATATTTGTTATTATAATAAACGTGTCCACTACTAGATTTAAAAATTAGATTTGTGATACTGGATGTGGTATATATATATGTACTGATGTGCGGGATCTGCTGATTAGCAGGACACTGGCTTCATATGAGATCGACCTGCGAGTCAGAAATGGGATGAGAGTCGCTGTTTTGGCTATGGGAACCTATATTTTGGAATTGCCCTTTGGGCATGTACTTAAATTAGGAAACTGTTACAATGTACCTAGTTTAACTAGAAACATTATCTATATATCTAGTTTAACCTGTTGCGGGTAAACCTTTATGTTCCAGGACATTGGGTGTTTTGTTTATAAAGATGATATTGAGATATACACATTAGATGTGATGTGATATTGACTTTGGCCAACAAATCACAACTTGGACAAGACACCGATATGGAACAAAGCCTTCATGATTCAAACATATCCGCGATAGACAAAAGGTCTTGACTTTGGCCAACAAACCAGTGCCAATCTTGGATCTTGAGTAAGAATCACTCAATGGAAGGAAAATCGCTTAATATGTATTGAGGGTTTTTTCACGTAATTGGCAACCAATTTATTATCTTTGTTAAGGTCTCATCACCATACACCCTTAAACATGCATTCTAAACACATAATAAGGCGCGTATAAATAAATATAATAATGATATGCGGATGGATACTTAACACATTGTTCCTATAACAAATCTCTCTATTTCCTCTCTCCCGCTAGCACAAGTATTACTTCAACCCGATTACATAACACTTCTAAAGAAACCTCATTTACATTGAGGGGAATATGTGAGAAGAGAAATACAAAGAGTCAAGAGGTAATAGGCTGGTCACGCAGGTCCAATTTAATAAATTCTAAATTTATTACAACAATTTCCAAAATTGCCCTCACCCATCTAATATCCATCTGATATTCATTATTCATGCTTCACATTCATGTATTCACACAAGCATGTTATCAATCAATCTAATCCAATTAATTAATCTGAAAATTAATGACCATCTAATGTTCAAACAACGATTTGATTTTGCGCGAGTCCGACTCTTTTTGCGAATAAGTACTGAAAGTAAGAATTCTCGAATTATATTAAACTACAACATTAAATCCAATTTAATTTGTATTTAATACTAATTCTATATTTAAAACTAAATTAAATATTTACACTTTTAATGTCCCTTTTCGACTTAGTTTCTAAATCTAATCGTTACGGGTCTCAAAGCCCAATTAACATCCAATGTTAATTTAATTAAAGTCCAATGGGCTTTTAATTAATTTATAAGGCATGGACTTTTGGTCAATATGGGTCAAACCCAAATACCAAAGCCCATTTAAGGAATCACCCTTATTTGCCAAGAAACCAATTTAGTCCCATTAGACCCAATTAAAATTAAAGGTCCATTAAGTCATAATTAGACTTTATGGATATGGTTTTGGGCCCAATTAGATCCATCCAATTAGCCTAAACCAACCTTGGCCCAACCAAGCCCATTAAGCCCAATTACAACTTTACAAGCCCAATTCCAAATTTGGCCCAATTAATTAAATTACCAAAATTCCAAATTTCATAATTTAATTAACAAAAAGTGTATGCCATAATTAATTAACCAAATTAATATTTCCAAAACATCAATTTACACAATTAATTATGCTCATTATCATCAAAAGATGTCCAACACATTTGAATAAAAAATCACATCATTTTACATGCTTCAATGTCACAGAATTTAGGGTTTTATGTCCAATTCCAAATTTAATCCAATTAAATCTCAAATTAACATTTCCCAAATTATTTCAACTCATCCAATGATCAAAATCAAAAAATGCCATGACCTTAGGGCAACACCAAGTTTCGGGCAAGCCAAGTGATTTGGGGAAAATTCAACCAATTCGATTTTTATCAAATTGATCATGCATAACACTATGTTATCATCATTTAAGCATATCCAAACAATCAATTTCACTCAAACATGCACAAATCAATTTTGCCCAATTTTACCCTAAATTCAATTTCATGATCAAAATACCATTGTTGGGTTTCTAGATTAGTCCCAAGATCGATTTCAAGCAATGAAACATGTGTGAATACAACAAGAAGTATGGCGTAATCATACTTACATTGATCGGCTTTGCGATGCGATGAACACAAAATCCTTTTGCTCCTCCTAGAAGCTCTCGGCTGTGGGCTGTTTGGTGCTCCTTGAGAATTCGGTCACCACCTCCATGGAAGCTCCAAGCTTTATTTGGTGATTCCATGCTCATGGGAAAAGTTTCCCTATCACCTTTGTATGTCCTCTTTAGTGTGCTAGCACATTGGAAAACTTGCCACAAATTTTCCCTTTGGCTTCTCCTTTGTTCTCGGCCAAGCAAGAATTAAGAAGAAAAATTGCACCAAGTGCCGAATGGAGAGAAGAAGAAAATTGGCCTCTCGGCCGAATGATAGGAGGGAAAGGGAGAGAGAAGAATGTGTTAGTTATTTGGTTTCCAAAACCTAATAAAACATATACCAAAAATTAGTCAAAGCTTTTCCAAAAAGCTTAGAAAATTTTGTAGGCAAAAATGCAATAAATGCATTCCAACAACTCACATAATTCATGAATAGTGACTGGTTGTCAATCACTCAAAGTGACAAGACATCTATCACTTGAATGCTGTGCGATGTGATGTGATGTGTGATGTGACTTGTGGGCCACACTTAAATTCGAAATGCGAGTGCGCCCGCAAACACTCCCGTGCTCAGGTTCGCTAATTCCGAATTAACGAATTTTCTGTTGAGGCGTAATTAAATCAAATTCAATTAAATAATTTTGCCTAGCAAAATTTACTATTCACGTCGCTAACGAATTAATTCTAAATTAACTCGTTCACCCGAATTAAAATCTAATTTTAATTCCGCGTCGAAATCTAATTTCATATAATATATCGAATATATTATTTTATCGATTAATTCCAAATTACTCGTTCTCTCTCTTTAAATGATATTTTATCCCAAATAAAACATCTCTGTAATTAATCCCAGATTAATTTTCTCTCTCTTATAATTAATCTCAGATTAATAAATTGCGAGTCATACGTCATCGGTGAATCTTCGGGAAGCGACCCATGAGATCCCCGAATATGTTGGCAGTAAATCCGGTCGTCGGACAATCCGAACACGTACGTACCTAGTACTGCGTTTTTACCGATTTACAAGACATGGTTGGCTTCTAGCAAAGCACCATGCCTACCCAATTCTCCAGAAATATTATGAAAGGAATATGTGATCTATATCAGGAGTAGTATACGTAGTATTGCCTATTACGATCCAACATCGGATGTCAAGTGCAAGGCTTGGGGCTGGAATTGTGTCTGCCCCGTACGAAGCACATATCAGATCTCTGGTAACTAGTCTCTATAATCGGATAATCATGACCTAGCCATATTATCCCGATGACTGCAGTACATAAGAGCACCAGTCCCGTATCCTACGTGATCATTATGTCCACTATGATTGGAGTGATACTTCCGTCTTGACATCACACCCAATACACTACGATTCTCAATATACCTAGAAGAGGCGTACACAGAACCTGTTAAAGCCCTGAACGACCAAAACCAAAGTATATTGATTTTCGTAAGTATTAGCGGTGCAAGTCTCAGGTTAAGACCAAATACACCTACCCTGATTCAGACTTCCATAGACACATAGTCATACTACCAATGGAATTCTGAGGGGTCTATCTAGAGCGAAGCCGTTTTCGTACCATCGGTAAACACAACCTCCTATTACACTTGCATGAGTATCATATACCCAAATATATGAGAACTATGTCGTTATGCTCCCACAATGCACACAAGTTTAATATTAGTCTTTTACGCATTATCGATATCCAATCTCGATAATACTCTGACTAGGGATATTTAATGATTAAACCTTCGTGGATTGATACTGTCTCATTTCATCTCAATCCGGAACTAATCATATGGACCTTTCATCATTTATATATCTTGGTATTCTAATTACAAATGATAAAAGGGAAATTGCCTTTGTCACATAGTTAATTTGTACAACAACACCATGATATGTACAAATAGTGATGCTATGGGTCATAATTGTCAAACACTTGCTACAATGACTCCTCAATTTTGTTGTCAAAACAAATGATTGGATCCTTATAACATGATGTTGAAATTGAAGGATCTTCACATATCTAACCTTAGATCTCAGAAGTATGATTTGCAAAAGAAGCTTTTTCGCTTGCGTATGTCAGAGGGTACATCCTTCGACCACTACGTGTCGTAGATGATTACTGACATCGAACAACTAGGACAACTGGGCATTACCTTCGAGGCCGAGACTTCTGTTGATTTGATCTTACAGTCTCTACCCGACTGCTGGGGCGGGTTCGTCATGAAATCAATATAATGAACCAAGAAAGGACTCTTGGAAAGTTAATGGCGATGCTAAAAGAAGCGCGAGGTACATCTTACTTCGACATCCCAGAAGGCCAAGGCTTGGCCGAAGGCTTATAGGGATGTGAAGAAAAAAAATGGCAAGGCTAAATCGTCAAAGTCTTCTGGGAAGACAAAGGACAAATCCCAAGACATTTGCCTAAACTGTGGCAAACGGGGTCACTGGAAGCGTGACTGTAGTGAGTACAAGGTGGACTTGAAGGAAGCGAAGGCAGGCAAGGCTCTGGCTTCAGGTATGTTTGTTATTGAAATAAACATATCCACTACTAGTTTTAAAAATTGGATTTTTGATTCTGGATGTGGTACTCACATATTTACTGATGTGTAGGATCTACAGATTAGTAGGAGACGACCTGCGAGTCGGAAATGGGACTAGAGTCGCCGTTTTGGACGTTGGCACCTATGTTTTGAATCTGCCATCGGGGCATGTAATTACATTAGGTGACTATTATTTTATACCTAGTTTGACTAGGAACATCATCTCTGTATCTAGTTTGACCCGATGCGGGTATACCTTTATATTCCAGAACACTGGGTGTTTTGTATATAAACATGATATTTTGATATGTACAGCAGATGTTAATAATGGTCATTATATTTTGAATATAAATGAATCTCAAACATATAACATGAGAAACAAAAGGCTCAAATTGAGTAAATCAGATGAGACTTATTTGTGGCATTATCGTCTGAGACACATTAACAAGACTCGTATATCCACTTTTTCGAAGAATGGATACTTGGACGGATTTGATCCTAATTCATATGATGTATGTGAATCTTGTTTGTTAGGCAAAATACATAAAACACCTTTTATGGTAAGGGTATACGTGCTACCGAGCTGTTAGCCCTCATTCATAGTGATGTTTGCAGGCCCATGTCTAGCCAGGCTAGAGGTGGATGTTGGACAATTATGACCCATAGCGTCACTATTTGTACAGATCATGGTGTTGTTGTACAAATTAACTATGTGACAAAGAGATTGCACTCTAATCATTTGTGATTAGATCACCTAGATGTATAAATGATAGGAAGTCCCTATGATTAGTTCCTGGATTGAGATGATATGAGACAGTATCAGTCCACGAAGGATTAATCATTAAATATCCCTAGTCGTAGTATTATCGAGACTGTACATCGATAATGCGGAATAGACTAGTATTACACTTGTGCGTGTTATGTGAGATCATAACGGCATAGTTCTCATATATTTGGGTATAGGATACTCATGCACGTGTAATAGAAGGTTGTGTTTTACCGATGGTACGGAAAACAGCTTCGCTCTGGATAGACCCCTCGGAATTCCATTGGTAGTATGACTATGTGTCTATGGAAGTCCGAAATCAGGGTAGGTGTATTTGGTCTTAACCTGAGACTTTCATCGCTAATACTTGCGACAATCAGTATGCTTTAGTTTTGGTCGTCCAGGGCTTTAACCGGTTCTGTGTACGCCAATGCTGGGTATATTGAGAATCGTAGAGTATTGGGTGTGATGTCAAGATGGAAGTGTCACTCCAGTCATAGTGGAGATGATGTCACATAGGATACGGTACTAGTGCTCTTAAGTACTGCAGTCATCGGGATATTATGACTAGGTCATGTATATCCGATAATAGAGACTAGTTACCAGACATCCGACATGTGCTTCGTACGGGGCAGACACGACTCCAGCCCCAGGCCTAGCACGTGACAATCTGATACTGGATCGCAATACGCAATACTACGTATACTACGCCTGACATAGATTATATATTCCAGTAAGAATATTTCTGGAGAATTGGGTAGGCACGGTGCTTTGCTAGAAGCCAACCATGTCTTGTAAATTGGTAAGCACGTGGTACGAGGTACGCACGTATTTGGATAATCCGATGACCGTATTTACTGCCAACATATCCAGGGATCTCTTGGGTCGCTTCCCAAAGATTCACCGATGACAGTTGATTTAAATTAGAATTAATCTGGGATTATTAAGAGAGAAAATTAATCTGGGATTAATTAAGATGGAGAAAATTAATCTAGGATTAATTGAGGTATTATTTAATCTGGGATTAAATGTGTTCGGAAGAGAGAGAACGCGATTAATTTGGAATTAATCGGTAGAATAAATTTAATTGTTAATTTGATTTTTCTATTTAATTTATTCGTATGGGCTAAAATTAATATATCAGATATATTAATATGAATTGGATTTCATTACGAAATTAAAGTTGGACTTTAATGCGAACAAGCGAATTAATTAGAATTAATTCGTAGACGACATTCGTAATATATTTGCGAGGCATCGTTATTTAATTAAATTAGATTTAATTATTTAGCGATGAAAGTTCGTTTAATTAGATTAAACGGAACCGAGCCGCGGCAAATGTTCGTAGAGATATTTGAATTTTGAATTCAAATGTGGGGCCCACTTTAATGTGGTAGTTGGGAGGGTAGTTGGCATTTATGCCAAAACCACTTACTTTCCAACCACTTGGTTTAGGTGAAACCAAATTACCCCAACATACATGGTTTTGGGTAAAAGGGTAAAACCCTTTAACAAAACCAAAAGGCCTTCTCTCTCTCTCACTTAACACAACACTTGGAACAAAAAAAACCCTAATACACAGGTGTTTGGGCATGAACTTGGAGCTCCATGGGCCTGAGCTTCTTGTCTTCCTCTCTTTGATTTTGTGGCAAAATCAACAAAGCTAGCACTTGGAGAAATCAACTAAGGTGATAGGGAAACTACTTCAGGAGTTGGAATCATCACTTAAAGCTTGGAATCAACAAAGGAAGGATCTTGGAGATCTTCAACTCAAAGCTTGGAATCAACAAAGGAAGCATCTTGGATCTTGGATCTTCTTCTCAAAATTTTAAAAGCTCAAATCCATTCAATGTAAGTAATTCCGCAACTTATTTTGAATTTGTGAACATGTTTTCATGCTTATTAGATCCTTGGCATGTTCTAGGAACACTAACAGTGGATATGAATACTTCGTAACCTTTACGGATGATGCATCACGTTATGGTTATATGTATCTTATGAAACACAAGTCGAAAGTTTTTGAGAAATTCAAAGAGTTTGGACACGAAGTAGAAAAACATACTCGCAAAAGTATTAAAACATTACGGTCGGACCGTGGTGGAGAATACTTAAGCAATAAGTTTCAAAATTACTTAAAATAATATGGTATTCTTTCATAGTGGACTCCTCCCAGAACACCTCAATAGAACGGTGTGTCCGAACAGAGAAATTGAACTTTGTTGGACATGGTAAGGTCATCGATGAGTCACAGTGAGCTACCAATTTCCTTGTGGGTAGACACATTAAACAGTGCAATACTTATTTTGAATAAGGTTTCGTCAAAGTCTGTTTGACAGACTCCATATGAAATATGGACAGGAAAGAAACCGGGTTTCTCATTCCTGAAGATTTTGGGATGCTGGACATATGTTAAAAGTTTGGATGGTACCAAACTAGAACCCAAATTGGATAAGTGCATATTTGTAGGTTATCCTAGGGAAACCAAAGGATATTACTTCTACAATCCACAAAAGAAAAAAATATGTGTTGCTCTTCATGCAGTTTTCCTCGAAAAGGAATTCATAAATGCAGTGATAAGTGGGAGGAAAGTAGAACTCGATGAAAATCGGAGTGATACAGTTCCTGGCACCGACCCCATCAAGGAAAATGATCAGTCCATCAGGGATAAGACTGTTCCACAATCTTCTAATACATAAGAACCGCGTAGGTCAGAGAGAGTCAGAAAGTAACTTGAGAGGTATGGGTTTATGATTTCACAACATGTAGACATTAATATTATTGAGGAAGATGAACCAGCTACGTATGAGGAAGCGATACAAGGTATCAACTCCACTTTATGGCAAGAGGCCATGAAGTCCGAAATGGATTCCATGTATAACAACCAAGTTTGGACACTGGTTGATGCACCAGAAGGTATTAAGCCTATTGGTTGTAAATGGGTCTTCAAGAGGAAGACGGACATGGAAGGTAACATACAAACGTACAAAGCTAGGCTTGTAGCGAAAGGGTATCGTCAACGACATGGTGTCGATTACGACGAAACTTTTTCACCTGTTGCATGATGAAATCCATTCCGATAATGCTTGCTATTGCTGTTTATTTCGATTATGAAATATGGCAGATGGACGTCAAAATCGCTTTCCTTAATGGAAACCTTTTGGAGGATGTTTACATGCTACACCCTGACGGTTTTTTCGTGCCAAAACATGCAAATAAGGTTTGCTAGTTAAACCAATCCATTTATGGATTAAAGCAATCATCGCGTTCTTGGAACCAACGTTTTGATGAGATCATAAAAGAATATGGTTTCATTCAAAACGAAGATGATTCTTGTGTATATAAGAAGGTTAGTGGGAGCACACTGACATTCATTATCCTATATGTTGATGATTCATTACTTCTTGGCAATGTCATTCCCATGCTACAATCGGTGAAAACATTGCTTTCATTAAAATTCTCCATGAAAGACCTGAGAGAAGAAGCCTTTATTACAGGAATAAGGATCTGTTGGACAATTATGACCCATAGCGTCACTATTTGTACAGATCATAGTGTTGTTGTACAAATTAACTGTGACAAAAAAGATTGCTCTCTTATCATTTGTGAATAGATCACCAAGATATATAAATGATAGGAGGTCCCTATGATTTGTTCCTGGATTGAGAATGATATGAGACAGTATCAGTCCATGAAGGATTAATCATTAAATATCCCTAGTCAGAGTATTATCGAGATTGGACATTGATAAATACGTAAAAGACTAGTATTACACTTGTGCGCGTTGTGAGGGCATAACAGCATAGTTCTCATATATTTGGGTATAGGATACTCAAGCAAGTGTAATAGGAGGTTATGTTTTACCGATGGTACGGGAAACAGCTTCGCTCTGGATAAACCCCATCGGAATTGCATTGGTAGTATGACTATGTGTCTATAGAAGTCCGAAATCAGGGTTGGTGTATTTGGTCTAAACCTGAGATTTTCACTACTAATACTTGCGACAATCAATATACTTTGGTTTTGGTCATCTAGGGCTTTAACCGGTTTCTGTGTACGCCTCTTCTGGGTATATCGAGAATTGTAGTATGTTGGGTGTGATGTCAAGACGAAAGTGTCACTCCAGTCATATGGAGATGATGGTCACGTAGGATACGGTACTGGTTCTCTTATCTACTGCAGTCATCGGGATAAAATGACAAGGTCATGTTTATCCAATTATAGAGACTAGTTACTAGACATCCGACATGTGCTTCGTACGGGGCAGACACAATTCCAGCCCCAGGCCTTGCACGTGATCATCCGTTACTGGATCGAATACGCAATACTATGTATACTACACCTGATATAGATCCTTATATTCCTGTAAGGATATTTCTGGAGAATTGGGTAGGCATGGCACTTTGCTAGAAGCCAACCTTGTCTTGTAAATCAGTACAAACGTAGTACTTGGTACTTACGTGTTCGGATAGTCTGACGACCGAATTTACTGCCAAAATATCCGGGGATCTCATGGGTCGCTTCCCGAAGATTCACCGATGACGTATGACTCGCACTTTAATTAATCTAGGATTAATTAGAAGAGAGAGAAAATTAATTTGGGATTAATTGCGGATATATTTTATCTGGGATAAAATATCATTTAAAGAGAGAGACCGATTAATTTGGAATTAATCAATAAATTAATATATTCGATATATTAAACCAAATTGGATTTCGACGTGGAATTAAAATTAGATTTTAATTCGGGCGAACGAGTTAATTTAGAATTAATTTGTTAACGACGTGAATAGTGATTCGCTAGGCATAATCATTTAATTACGTCGCAACGGAAAATTCGTTAATTTGGAATTAGCGAACCCGAACCCAGGATTGTTTGCGAGCGCATTCGCATTTCGAATTCGAGTGCGGCACGCAAGTCAAATCAAGCATCAAATCGCTAGTCGCATCAAGCGTCAAATCATTAGTCACTTTGATTGATGTGACAACTTGTCACTTGATTTGATAAATTGATGGATTGATGGAAGTGGTTGGAAAGCATTAAATGTTTTTGGCTCCAAAAAATGTATTTGACTTTTGGAAATGCCTTTTACAATTTTTTTATTTTGATTTTTGAAATCAATTAATTGATTTTGGAAAATTAATTAAAAGTGTATTGATACACCTTTTAGCCAACAACTCACAAAACTCTCTCTCCTCTCTTTCTTCTTCCTCTCACACGCCCAAGGGGCTAAAAAACTTCTTCTGGTTTTGGCTTACTGCCGAGAGAGAAGGGAAGCAAAAGTGTGGTGATTTTGTGGCAAAATCATCAAGTGCTAGCACACTACGAAGTCATGCGAAGGTGATAGGGAAGTCCACCCATGAGCATGGAAGTTCAACACAAGCTTGGAGCTTGCTTGGAGGACCTCACATGGCCGAAAATGAGGACTGCAAAACCAGTCACTGTCGAGCCTTGGAGGAGCAGAAAAAGAATTTTTTGTTGTCCACCACGTCGCTCAACCGATCAATGTGAGTATTCTGTAACTCCCTCGTTGTATTCGCACTTATTTTCATTGCTTGAAATGATCTTGGGAAGCTTAGAGAAAACCCAACAATGGTATCAGAGCAAGGTTGAGCGTGAAAATTTTAGGGCTTAAAATTTGGGTAAAATGTATTTGAGCATGATTTGAATAAATTGGATGTTTGAGTATGCTTAATACATGTTTAATTGAAGTTTGATTTGATCAATTTCAAGAAATTTTGTATGGAACAATTTTCCCAATTTTGATGTGTTGGCCGAATACATTAGTGCCCTAAATCTTGGTAATTTTTGTTTCGTTGATCATTGGATAACTTGAAATGATTGGGAAATATTGATTTAATATCGATTGTGGATTTAATTGGATTGAAACCGAATCGGACACAATTTGCCAAAATTACCGATAGTAGAATATCATGAAAATGGGTTTGATTTTTGATGAAATGTGTTGGACATGTTTTATTGTTGATGAGCATGATTAATTAGGCTAATTGATGTTTTAGAAATGTTAATTGGGTAATTAATTATGTAATGCACTTTGTTTAATTAAATTATGAAATTGGATTTTTATGGTTTAATTGAATTGGGCTAATTTTGGAAATTGAGTTTGTAATGTTGTTATTGGGCTTATTGGGCTTGGTTGTACCAAGTTGGGTTTAGGCTAAATTGGTTGGATCCAATTGGGCCCAAAACCGCTTCCAAAAAGTCCAAATGCAACTAATGGACCTTAATTATTTAATTGGGCCTAATGGGCTTAAATTGATTTATGGGCTTATGGAGTAACTCCTGGATTGGACTTTGGTTATTGGGTTTGACCCGAGTTGACCAAAAGTCCACGTCTTAAAGAAATTAATTAAAAGCCCATTAGACTTTAATTAAATTAATATTGGATATTAATCGGTCTTTGAGACCCGTAACGATTAAATTTGGAATTTAAGTCGTAAGGGTTTATTTATAAAGTGTAATATTTAATTTTGAATTAAATAGCGAATCAGTATTAAATACAAATTGAATTGGATTTAATTATGTAGTTTAATTTAATTCGAGAATTCGTACTTTGAGTACTTATTCGCAAAACGAGTTTGACTCGAGCAAAATCAAATCGTTGTTTGAACATTGGATGATCACTAATTATCAGATTAATTAATTGGATTAGATTGATTGATAACATGCTTGTGTGAATACATGGTTGCGATGCATGAATAATGTATATCAGATGGATATTAGATGGGTGGGGCAATTTTAGAAATAATTGTAATAAATTTGATTTATTAATTGGACCTGCATGTCCAGCCTTATTACCTCCTTATTCTTTGTATTCTCTTCTCACATATTCCCCTAAATGTAAATGAGGTTTCTTTAGAAGTGTAGTGTAACGGGTAGAAGTAAATATTTGTGCTAGCGGGAGAGAGGAAAGAGAGAGATTTGATCTAGGATCATTGTGTAAAGTATCCATCCGCATATCATTATTATTTTATTATACGCGCTTTATTATGTATTTAGAATGCATGTTTAAGGGTGTATGATGATGAGACCTTAACAAAGATAATAAATTGGTTGCCAATTTGCACTCGAAAAACCCTCAAAAATATTAAGCATTTTTCCTTCCATTCAGTGATTCTTACTCAAGATCCAAGACTGGCATTGGTTTATTGGCCAAAGTCAAGGCCTTTGTCCGTCGGGGATGTGTTTGAATCACGAGAGCTTTCTTCTATATCGGTGTCTTGTCTAAGTTGTGGTTTGTTGGCCAAAGTCACGACCACTTCTTGTCCATCGACATTGATTACGAAGCTTTCCATGGTCAATGGGTCACGCTTGACTGGGATCACTAAGTTTGTTGTGCCAAAGCCAAGGCTTAGTTGATTCAGAGGAAAATGGTTAGGCAATATATTGGATATATTGGCATATATATGATATATGTTTCGGACTTGGATGTACCCCTACTAGATCTAGGAATTGGATTGGATCCAATTGATCTTAGAGATCTACCTAGTTAATTATCATACAATTTGTTGGCCAAAGTCAAGATTGTGTGACATTTAACGGGATCCTAGCCCACTAGGAAACACAGTTTCCCGAGTACTCGACAGAGGGTTAGAGGCTCGCCAAAAAATACTGGGAGGCAAGAATTGAATTTGCAATATTCGTTTAATTACTTTCCATACGCGCTCAAAACAAATATCATTCGTCAAATTAATTAAATGTTAGTTGGACTAATATTTAAAACGTTGTTTTACAAACAGTTGGATTGTATTCAAGCAAATAAATTATAGTTGATTAAATAGTTGGACTATAATAATCATTATAATAAATAGTACCTATATCATTGATTAAATAGTTGGACTATTAGAATCAAGATAAAATTGAAAGATTAGCATTTAAAACGTAATCCTAGGGTAAATGTATTTAATTGGTTTAATTTTCAAATTGGGAATAAAATTTCAGGAAGGTCTTGGAAATTAATAAGTTACTTTATTTGATCAAATAACATATTATGCCTAAGCCTGGAGTTAAGCAAATAGTAGAACATGATCTTTGGAAGATTCATGTAATGATAACTTTAGTGCTTAATCCATTGAGCTTGCCAATTAGACTTCTTAATTTCTTGATCAGAACTAAATATTAGATCCTTAAAGTATGATAATGAAATTGAAGGATCTTCATAAATCTATACTTAGATTTTAAAAGTACTAAATTGCAATAATAACCCTTGGAGAGTTAATGACTATTCTGAAGGAAACAAAGTCAAAACTTTGCAATTAGGCAAGTAGCGCAAGGCGCACCTTACTTCGATGTTCTAGCAACCTGAGGCTTGGCCAAAGGCTATTGGAATGTGAAAATGGCAAAGGCAAAATCATTATAATCTTCTGGGAAAATAAATGACATATCCCAAAATGTCTGCCTAAAATGTGGCAAACGGGATCGCGGAAGCGTGACTGCCGTTTGAACAAAGCAGACATGAAGGAACTGAAGACGAGCAAGGCTCTGACTTCAAATATGTTTGTCATAAATATGTAAAATACTAGTATTAAAATTAGATTTCAAATACTTAGTGTGATACATAAATATGTATTGATGTTCAGAATCTGCTATGAGCAGGATACTGATATCTATTGGGATTTATCTGCGAAACGGAAACGGGACGAAAGTCGTTGTTTTAACCGTAGATACCTAAGTTTAGGAACTACCCTCGGGTATGTACTTAAATTAGGAAACTGTTATAATATAACTAGTTTGATTAGAAACATTATCTTTATATCAGTGTTTAATCCGTTGCAGATTGACCTTTATATTCTAGAACACTAAAGTGTTTTATTTTATAAAGATGATATTGAGATAAACACATTAGATGTGAATAACAGAATTTATATTTTGAATATAAATAAAATCTCAAACATATTAAATGACAAACAAATAGCTCAAACTGATTTGATCAGTGGGACACAATTAAACAAGACTCGTATATCCGCACTTTTGAAGAGTGGGTACTTGGACATATTTGATTCTATTCAAATAAAGTCTACGAATCTAGTTTATTGGGCAAAGTGCCTAAAACACTATTTACTTGGTAAAAGTGTAAGTGCCACCGATCTGTAAGCCCTAGTTCATAGTGAAGCAAGTGGGCCCATGTCTAGCTAGGCTAGAGGTGGATATGAAAATTTCGTGACCTTTACGGATGAGGCATCTCGTTATGGTTATATGTTTCTTTAGGAACACAAATCAGAAACTTTTATAGTTTCGACACGAAAAAGACAAACAGATCGGCTAAAGTATTAAACCGTCACGGTAAGACCGTAATGGAAAATACTTAAGCAATAAGTTTCTAATATACTTGAAAGAGTATAGTATTCTTTCAAAGAGGACTCCTCCCGGAACACGTCATTTTGACGGTGTGTCCGAACTGAGTAACCGAATTTTGTTGGACATGATAAGGTTAATCATGAGTCGCTCTGAGCTACCATTTCCTTCAATGGATACGCATAAACAGTGCAGAACTTATTTTGAATAAGGTTCCATAAAAATCTGATTGACAGACTTCATATTAGATATGAACAGGAAAGAAATCGGGTTTCTCATTCCTGAAAATTTGGGAATGCTAGGCATATGTGTGGGTAATAGCAAACTAAAACCCAAATCAGATAAGTGCCGATTGTAGGTTATCCTAAGGATTCCATAAGTATAGTACTTATACAACTCACTAGAGAACAATTTAATTGTTGCTCGCCATGCAATTTTCCTAAAAGGAATACCGATATGCAGTGGTAAGTGGGAGGATAGTAAAACTCGATGAAAATCAGAGTAATATTGTTCCAGGCACCGATTCCTAATGGAACACAAATAGTTCATCAAAGATGAAACTATTACCAATAATCTTCGAATACACAAGAAACGCGTAAGTCGGAGAGAGTCAGAAAACAACCTGGGGTATGGGTTTCTTATCTCACCTCATAAAGATGTCAATCTTTTGAGGTATACCAACTGACTACATATGAGGAAATGATACAAGGTATCAACTCCCTATTATGGCAAAGTGTCATGAGTCCGAAATGGATTCCATGTATACCAACTATGTAAAGATACAAGTTGATGTACCGCAAGGCGTTGTGCCTATTGAACTATATAAGTCTTCAAGGAAGACATACATGGATGGTAACATACCAACGTATAAAGCTAGGCTTTTAGCGGAAAGGTATCATTATCAATATTGTATTGATTACGATTCAACCTTTTACCTGTTGCCACGGTAAATCCATTTGGATAATGCTTGCTAAGGCTACATGTTTCGTTTAACGGAAAATTGCTTTCCTTAAACGGAAATCTTTTGGAGCATATTAAGAACATCCTCACGGTTTTGTCGTACCAAAACTAGCAAACAAGGTTTGCAGGTTACTCGATCCATGTATGGATTGAAGCAAGCATTGAGTTCTTAGAATTATCGTTTTGATGTAATCATAATAGTTTACGGTTTAATTCAAAACGAAATGATTCTTGTGTATATAAGGAGGTTAGTGGGAGCGCACTGACAATAAATGTCCTATCAATAATGATAATAAATAATTTCTTGGAAATGATATTCCCATAATACAATCGATGAAAGCTGGGCTTTCATGTAAACTCTCTGAGAAATCGTACATTGAAAAATGTACGCGACCTGGTGTCTCAAACGCGTTGAGCATATGGATTCACAAACAGGCCAATCCAAATGATAGTCACTGGATTGATATTAAGAACATCCGTTAGTTTCTTAGAGAACTAAGGATGATGTCTTAATTTATGGAGAAGGAGAACTTGAAGTGACTGGGAACACCACTGCAAGTTTCCCAACCGATAAAACGACTATGAGTCGTAAAACGGTACTATACAGTTTGAAATAACGGAACAGTGAGCTGGAAATCTTCCAAGTAAGATACTGTTACCGAATAAACAATAAATGCGGGTTATTTCTGCAGCTGAGGCAGCAATAGAAGCCATTTGGGTCGATAATAAATCTAATTAGATTAGATATAGTTCTATTAGGCATGCTAAAGAATTAACGGTCTCATCAATGATCCAGATACATACTTTGACTATCATCTGATTCGTTCGGATCATACATCGTGGCGATGTGATGATCGTATAAATCACATCAGATGATAATCATGCAAATCCGTTGACGAAAGCCTTTTCTCAGCAGTTTGAACGAACCGTACATAGTTCAGGTGTCAGACACTCGAGTGACTGGTTATAGGCCAAGTGGGAGATTGTTGGACAATTATGACCCACAGCGTCACTATTTGTATAGATCATAGTGTTGTTGTACAAATTAACTATGTGACAAAGGAGTTCGCTCTCTCATCATTTGTGATTAGATCACCAAGATATATAAATGATAGGAGGTCCCTATGATTTGTTCCTGGATTGAGAATGATATGAGACAGTATCAGTCCACGAAGGATAAATCATTAAATATCCCTAGTCTGAGTATTATCGAGATTGGACATCGATAAATACGTAAGAGACTAGTATTACACTTGTGCGTGTTGTGAGGGCATAACATCATAGTTCTCATATATTTGGGTATATGATACTCATGCAAGTGTAATATGAGGTTGTGTTTTACCGATGGTATGGGAAACAGCTTCGCTCTGGATAGACCCCCTCGGAATTGCATTGGTAGTAAGACTATGTGTCTATGGAAGTCCTAAATCAGGGTAGGTGTATTTGGTCTAAACCTGAGACTTGCACTGCTAATACTTGCGACAATCAATATACTTTGGTTTTTGGTCCAGGGCTTTAACCGGTTTCTGTGTACGCCTCTTCTAGGTATATTCGAGAATCGTAGTGTGTTGGGTGTGATGTCAAGATGGAAGTGTCACTCCAGTCATATGGAGATGATGGTCACGTAGGATACGGTACTGGTTCTCTTATGTACTGCGGTCATCGGGATAAAATGACAAGGTCATGTTTATCCGATTATAGAGACTAGTTACCAGACATCCGACATGTGCTTCGTACGGGGCAGACACAATTCCAGCCCCAGGCCTTAGCACGTGATCATCCGATACTGGATCGAAATATGCAATACTACGTATACTACGCCTGATATAGATCCTTATACTCATGTAAGGATATTTATGGAGAATAGGTAGGCATGGCGCTTTGCTAGAAGCCAACCTTGTCTTGAAAATCGGTACAAACGTAATACTTGGTACTTACGTGTTCGGATAGTCCGACGACCCCGAATTTATTACCAAAATATCCGGGGATCTCATGGGTCACTTCCCGAAGATTCACCGATGACGTATGACTCGCACTTTAATTAATCTGGGATTAATTAGAAGAGAGAGAAAATTAATCTGGGATTAATTGTGGACATATTTCATCTTGGATAAAATATCATTTAAAGAAAGAGAACGATTAATTTGGAATTAATCAATAAATTAATATATTCGATATATTAAACCAAATTGGATTTCGAGGCGGAATTAAAATTAGATTTTAATTCGGGTGAACGAGTTAATTTAGAATTAATTCGTTATCGACGTGAATAGTGATTTCGCTAGGCATAATCATTTAATTACGTCGCAACGGAAAATTCATTAATTTGGAATTAGCGAACCCGAGCCCGGGATTGTTTCGAATTCGAGTGCGGCACGCAAGTCAAATCAAGCGTCAAATCGCTAGTCGCATCAAGCGTCAAATCATTAGTCATTTTGAGTGATGTGACAACTTGTCACTTGATTTAATAGATTGATGGAAGTGGTCTGAAAGCATTAAATGCTTTTGGCTCCAAAAATTGTATTTGACTTTTGGAAATGCCTTTTACAATTTTTTGATTTTGATTTTTGAAATCAATTAATTGATTTTAGAAAATTAATTAAAAGTGTATTTGATACACCTTTTAGCCAACAACTCACACAACTCTCTCTCCTCTCTTTCTTCTTCCTCTCACACGCCCAAGGGCTAAAAAATTCTCTTGTTTTGGATTACTGCCGAGAGAGAAGGGAAGTAAAAGTGTGGTGATTTTATGGCAAAATCATCAAGTGCTAGCACACTACGAAGCGAAGGTGATAGGAAAATCCACCCATAAGCATGGAATTTCAACACGAGCTTGGAGCTTGCTTGGAGGACCTCACATGGCCGAAAATGAGGACTGCAAAACCAGTCACTGCCGAGCCTTGGAGGAGCAGAAAAAAATTATTTGTTGTCCACCGCGTCGCTCAACCGATCGATTTGAGTATTCCATAACTCTCTCGTTGTATTCGCACTTATTTTCATTGCTTGAAATGATCTTAGGAATCTTAGAGAAAACCCAAAAGGATCTACCGGGATAGATCTAGAAAACTACTTGGACTCTACCAGAGCTCGTACATTGACAAAATATTGAAGAGATTCAACATGGATCAGTCTAAGAGGGGGCTGCTTCCAGTGTCACATGGCGTCTCTTTATCTAAGGACATGTGTCCTAAAACACAAGATGAGATAGATGCAATGATTCAGATCTCGTATGATTCCACAGTCGGATCGATCATGTATGCCATGATATGTACGCAACATGATGTCTCGTATGCTTTGAGCATGTGCAGTCGCTATCAGGCCGATCCAAGTTATGGTCACTGGATTTCTGTAAAGAACATCCTTAAGCATCTTAGACAAACTAAGGATGCTTTCTTAGTCTATGGGGATTGAGAACTTGAGGCGACTGGGTTCACCGACGTAAGTTTCCAAACCGACAAGGATGACTGTAAGTCACAATCAGGGTATATATTTTGTTTGAACAATGAAGCAATGACCTGGAAATCTTCTAAGTAAGATATTGTTGCCGATTCAACAACAGAAGCGGAATATATTGCTGCAGCTGAGGCAGCAAAAGAATCACTTTAGATCCGTAAATTCCTAATTGGATTAGGAGTAGTTCCGTTTGTAGCTGAGCCCGTACCTTTGTATTGTGACAATAACGAGGCTATAGCACAGGCTAAGGAACCACAGTCTCATCAATGATCCAAGCATGTACTTCGACGGTTTCATCTAATTCATGAGATCATACATCATGACGATGTGAAGATCGAGAAGATCGCTTCAGATGACAATATTACAGATCCACTGACGAAAGCTATTTCTCAGCAAAAGTTTGAGCGATATGTACATAGTTCAGGTGTTAGATACTTGAGTGATTGGCTATGAGCCAAGTGGGAGATTGTTGGACAATTATGACCCATATCATCACTATTTGTAAAAGACATTGTGTTTTTGTACAAATTAACAATGTCACAAAAGGAAATTGCTATTTTATCATTATGTGATTGGATTACTTGGATTATTAATGATAAAAGTCCATATGGTTAAATAAGATTAATAAGATATGAGACAATATTAATCCATGAACGATTAATCAATAAAGATCCCTAGTCATAGTATTATCGACATTGGATATCGATAATGCGGAATAGACTAGTATTACACTTGTGCACATTATGGAAGCTTAACGGCATAGTTCTCATACATTTAAGTATTGGATACTTATGAAAGTGTGATAAGAGGTTCTTTTAACCGTTAGACCGGCAACAGCTTCGCTCTGGATAGACCCATTGGAGTCCTATTGGTATTATGACTATGTGTCTATGAGAATCCGAATCAGGGTAGGTGTATATGATCTTTAAGCTGAGACTTGCACCGCTATTACTTGCGACAAACAGTTTGCTTTGGTATTGGTCGTCTGGAGCTTTAACAGTTTCTGTGTATGCCATCGTAGTGTTTTGGGTGTGATGTCAAGATGGGAGTATCACTTCAGTCATATGGAGATGATGGTCACACAGGATACGGAACTAGTACTCTTAAATACTGCAGCTATCGGGATAATATGACCAGGTCATGATTATCCGATTATAGAGATTATTTGCTGTTAGTGTCCTAGACATGCCCAAGGATCCTAAAAAGATTTATGTGTGAATAAAATCAAAGGAAGTTGCAGAAAAACTTACAATGATCGGATGAAGTTCAAGACTTTTTCTTTGTTGTATGAAAGCTCCAAGCTTTGTTGAGTGTTCCAAACTCAATGATGGTATTCCCTATCACCTTACTTTGACTCCTTAAGTGCTATCTTGGATGAATTTTGCAAACACAATTCAAGATCAAGAATGAGGAGAGTTCACGCCCAAAATGAGGAAGAAAGAGAGAAGATGAATAGTTCACATTTCCAAAAGTGTGTTGACTTAAGAGTTGTGTTTGTGTGTGTTGGCAAAAGATGCCTTTTAAAGTGGCCGACTACTTCCATCACAAATTTGACAAGTGATGTGAGTTGTGGGTCCCACCCAAATTTGAATTCCAAATTCAAGTTGTCTTACATAACACACTTTGGGCCCGATTCGTTTAATCCGACTAAACAAATTTTCGTGGCTAAATAATTAAATCCAATTTAATTAAATAATAATGTCTCGCAAAATTATTAAGAAAGTCACTTACGAATTAATTCCAAATTAATTCGTTCGCTTGAATTAAATCCAATTTTAATTCTGTATTGAAATCCAATTTCAATTAATATATCCGATATATTATTTTAGCCCAATAAATAAATTAAATAGTAAAATCCAATTTACCTATTAAATTTACTTTGGACTATCCGAACACATGTGTACAGGGTACCATGTTCTTACCGATTTACAAGACATGGTTGGCTTCAAGTAAAGCACCGTGCCTACCCAATTCTCCAGAAATTTAAATTCAACATGGAATATATATAATCTGTATCAAGCGTAGTATACAATGTATTACGTATTACGATCCAGTATCAAAGGTCACATGCTAGGCCTGAGACTGGAATTGTGTCTGCCCCGTACGAAACATATATCGGATCACTAGCAACTAGTCCCTGCAATGGGATAATCATGACCTAGTCATACTATCCCGATAGCTACAGCATTTAGGAGTACTAGTTTTGTATCCCTGCGATATCATCATCTCCATATGACTGAAGTGATACTTCCATCTTGACATCACACCCAATACACTACGATTCTCAGTATACCCAAAATAGGCGTACCCAGAACCTGTTAAAGCTCCAGACGACCAAAACCAAAGTATACTGATTGTCGCAAGTATTAATGATGCAAGTCTTAGGTTAAGGCCACATACACTTACCCTGATTCAGATTCCCATAGACACATAGTCATACTACCAATGAGAATCCGAGGGGTCTATCCAGAGCAAAGTTGTTCCCAGTTCAACGGCTAACAGAACCTCCTATCACACTTGCATAAGTATCCAATACTTAAATATACGAGAACTATGCTGTTAAACTTCCATAACGAGCACAAGTGTAATACTAGCCTATTCCACATTATCGATGACCAGTCTCGATAATACTATGACTATGGATATTGAATGATTAAACCTTTGGTGGATTAATACTGTCTCATATCTTATTAATTCGTTACTAATCATATGGACTTTTATCATTTATATATCCAAGTAATCCAATTACAAAATTATAAAAGAATAATTTCCTTTGTCACATAGTTAATTTGTACAAAAACACCATGTCTTTTACAAATAGTGATGCTATGGGTCATAATTGTCCAACAATCTCCCACTTGGCCTATAGCCAATCACTCAAGTGTCCAACACCTAAATTATGTACGGGTCGCTCATGCTTATGCTGAGAAATAACTTTCGTCAGCGGATATACAAGGTTATCATCTGAAACAATCTTTTAATCTTGACATCGCCATGATGTATGATCTCACGGATCATATGACACCATCGAAGTACATACTTGGATCATTGATGAGACCGTAATTCTTTAGCCTATGATCTGCCTAGCTCAGCTGCTAACAGAACTTCTCTTAATCCAATTAGGAATTTTATAGGTCTAAAATGCTTCTTTTGCTGCCTCAGCCGCATCAATGTATTCCGCTTTTGTTGTTGAATCGGCAACAATATCTTGCTTAGAAGATTTCCAGCTCACTGTTCCGTTGTTCAAACACAATATATACCCTTATTGCAATTTATAGTCGTCTTTATCAGTTTGGAAACTTGCAACGGTGATCCCAGTCACCTTAAGTTCTCCATCTCCATAAATTAAGAAACCATCCTTAGTTCATCTAAGATACTTAAGAAAGCATCATTAGTTCGTCTAAGATACATGTTATGGCATACATGATTGATATGACTGCTTAAACGAATGGGATCTGATTCATTGCATCTCTCTCATCTTTAGTTCCAGGACACATGTCCTTAGATAGAGAGACGCCATGTTATACTGGAAGCAGTCCCTTCTAGGACTGATCCATGTTGAATCTCTTCAACACTGTCAATGTATGAGTTCTCGGAGAGTGCCAACAACTTTTAGATCTATCCTAGTAGATCCTTATTCCTAGAATAAAGGTTGCCTCTCCTAAGAATTTCATGGAGAATTTTAATGAAAGCCAAGCTTTCACCGATTTTAGCATGGGAATGTCATTGCCAATAAGAAATAGATCATCTACATAAAGGACAATGAATGTCAGTGCGCAAACTAACCTTCTTATATACACAAGAATCATCTCCGTTTTGAATGAAATTAAATTCTTTTATGATCTCATTAAAACATTGATTCCAAGAATGCAATGCTTGCTTCAATCCATAAATGGATCGATTTAACTTGCAAACCTTGTTTGCATGTTTTGGTACAACAAAACTATCAAGCTATTGCATATAAACATCCTCCAAAAGGTTTCCGTTAAGGAAATCGATTTTGATGTCCATCTGCCATATTTCATAATCGAAATATGCAGCAATATCAAGCATTATCTGAATGGATTTAATCATGGCAACATGTGAAAAAGTTTCATCGTAATAGACACCATGTCGTTGACGATACCCTTTCGCTACATGCCTAGCTTTGTACGTTTGTATGTTGCCATCTATGTTCGTCTTCTTCTTGAAGACCCATTTACAACCAATCGCCTTAACGCCATCTGGTGCATCAACCAGTGCCCAGACTTGGTTGGTATACATGGAATCCATTTCGGACTTCATGGCATCTTGCCATAAAGTGGAGTCGATACATTGTATCGCTTCCTCATACGTAGCCGGATCATTATCCTCAATAAGAATAATATCTACGTGAGGTGAGATCAGAAACCCATACCTCTCAGGTTATTTTATGACTCTCTTCGATCTACGCGGTTCTTGAGTATTAGAAGATTGTGGTACAGTCTCATTCCTGATGAACTGTTCGTGTTTCGTGGGGGAGTCTGTGCAAGGAACAATATTACATTGATTTTCATCGTGTTCTACTTTCCTCCCACTCACCACTGCATTTTAGGAATTCGTTTTCGAGGAAAACTGCATGGAGAGCAACAAATACCTTGTTCTCTTGTGGGTTGTAGAAGTAATATCCTCTGGTTTCCCTAGGATAACCTAAAAATAGGCACTTATCCGATTTGGGTTCTAGTTTGGTACCATCCAAATGTTTAACGTATGCCAAGCATCCCCAAATCTTCAGGAATAAGAAAACAGGTTTCTTTCATGTCCATATTTCATATGGAGTATGTCCAACAGACTTTGACGGAACCTTATTCAAAATAAGTATTGCATTGTTCAATGCGTATCCCCGGAAGGAAATTGGTAGCTCAGTGCGACTCATCATTGACCTTACCATGTCCAACAAATTTCAGTTTCTCTGTTCGGACACACTATTCAGTTGAGGTGTTCCGGGAGGAGTCCACTGTGAAAGAATACAATACTCTTTCAAGTAATCAAGAAACTCATTGCTTAAGTATTCTCCACCACGGTCCGACCGTAATGTTTTAATACTTTTAGTGGTCTATTTTTCTACTTTGTGTCGACACACTTTAAATTTCTCAAAAGTTTCCGACTTGTGTCTCATAAGATACACATAACCATAACACGATGCATCATCCGTAAAGGTTATGAAGTATTCATATCCACCTCTAGCCTTGCTAGACATGGGCCCGCATATGTCACTATGAATGAGGGCTAACAGTTCAGTGGCACGAAAACCTTTACTGCTAAAAGGCGTTTTAACCATTTTGCCTAATAAATAAGATTCGCAGACATCATATGAATTAGGATCAAATCCGTCCAAGTATCCACTCTTCGAAAGCGTGGATATGCGAGTCTTTTGTTTTACTCATTTTGAGCCTTTTGTTTGTCATATTCTATGTTTGAGATTCATTTATATTTAAAATATAAAGACCATTATTTGCATCAGCAGTACATATCTCAAAATCATCTTTATAAACAAAACACCCAGTGTTTCGGAATACAAAAGTGTACCCTCTTTGGGTCAAACAAGATACAGAGTTAGTGTTTCTAGTTAAACTATGTACATAATAAAATTTTGATAAAGTAAGTACAAGCCCCGATGACAATACCAAAATATAGGTCATACAACTAAAACAGCGACTTTGGTCCCATTTCCAACTCGTAGGTCAGTCTCGCCTGAGGCCATTCTCCTGCTAATCTGCAGATCCTGCACATCCGTACATATATGAGTACCACATCCAAAATCAAAAATCCAATTTTTAAAACTAGAAGTAGACATGTTTATTTCAATAACAAACATACCTGAAGCCGAAGCCTTGCCCACCTTCACTTCTTTCATGTGCGCCTTGTACTCACGGCAGTCACGCTTCCAGTGACCCCGTTTGCCAAACTGCAGGCAGACATCTTGGGATTTGTCCTTTGCCTTCCCAAAAGACTTTGATGATTTGGCCTTGCCCTTTCTTTTCTTCTTCTTCACACCTCCAAAAGCCTTCGGCCAAGCCTTGCCCTTCAGAAGCTCTGGCTCTGGCTTCTTCAGCATCACCATCAACTCTCCAAGAGTCTTCTATTGGTTCATCATATTGTAGTTCATGATGAACCCTCCACAGCAGTCAGGCAGAGACTGTTGTTGGTAATTATCTAGGTCCCAAGATCATCAAACATGCATGATAAAGTGTGAAATACATATCAAAGGAGTTGCGGAATACTCACATCGATCGGTTGTGAGACGAAAAGACGAATAAAATCATTTTTCCCTTTGAAATTCGTCCTTGGCAGTGAGCAGCCCACTGTCCACGTTTTTTCAGATTTGTATCAACAATTTGAGCTCCGAATCTTCGTCGTTTGATTCCCGGCTCGTGGGTCTAACACCTTCGTATGTCTCTCGGGAGTGCTAGCTCGCTTGGATTTTGCCACAAAACCCATGAATTTGCCTTGCAAAATTCGGCCAACCCATGACAGTTCACTGCCATGGGCGTGAGTTTTGGAGAGGAATGAGAGAAGAGTTTTGTGATAATTTTATGGAAAAAGATTAGGTGATTGTTATATATATTTTCCAAAATAAATATATAACAATTTACACTTTCCAAAAGTCAAACAAACATATATAAAACAATATATGTCTATCACCTATCAAAAGCCTTTTCCAACCACCACCAACTATTCCAACAACTTACATCACTCAAAGTGACAAGTTGTCTTTTTAATCAATCAATCACATCAATCAATCACATCACTCAAAGTGACGTTTGATTGACGCTTGATGTGACGAATGATTTGACGCTTGATTTGACTTGCGTTACAGCACTCGAATTCGAAATGTGAATGCGCTCGCAATCACTCTCGGGCTCGGGTTCGCTAATTCCTAATTAGCGAATTTTCTGTTGCATCGTAATTAAATGATTACGCCTAGCGAATTCACTATTCACGTCGCTAACGAATTAATTTGAATTAATTCACTCGCCCGAATTAAAATCCAATTTCAATCCTGCGTCGAAATCCAATTTCATTTAATATATCGAATATATTAATTTACTCGATTAATTCCAAATTAATCGTTCTCTCCCTTTAGACGATATTTTATCCCAGATAAAATATCTCCGTAATTAATCCCAGATTAATTTTTTTCTCTCTCATTGAATTAATCCCAGATTAATTAAAGTGCGAGTCATACTTTATCGGTGTATCATTGGGACGCGACCCATGAGATCCCCGGATATGTTGGCAGTAAATCGTGTCGTCGGACTATCCGAACACGTACGTATCAAGTACTACGTTTTACCGATTTACAAGACAAGGTTAGCCTCTGGCAAAACGCCATGCCTACCCAATTCTCCGGAAATATTCTTACAGGAATATATAGATCTGTATCAGGCGTAGTATACAGTAGTATTGCGTATTTCGATCCAGTATCGGATAGTCACGTGCTAGGCCTGGGGCTGGAGTTGTGTCTGCCCCGTACGAAGCACATGTCGGATGTCTGGTAACTAGTCTCTATAATCGGATATACATGACCTAGTCATAATACCCCGATGGCCGCGCAGCACTTAAGAGCACTAATACCGTATCCTACGTGACATCATCTCCACTATGACTGGAGTGATACATCCGTCTTGACATCACACCCAATACTCTACGATTCTCAATATACTCAGTATTGGCATACACAGAACCTGTTACAGCCCTGGACGACCTCAACAAAAGTATATTGATTGTCGCAAGCATTAGCGGTGCAAGTCTTAGGTTAAGACCAAATTACACCTACCCTGATTTCGGACTCCCATAGACACACAGTCATACTACCAATGGGATTCCGAAGGGGTCTATCCAGAGCGAAGCTGTTTCCGTACCATCGGTGAAACACAACCTCCTACTGCACTTGCATAAGCATCCAATACTTAAATATATGAGAACTATGCCGTTGTGCCCTCACAACGCGCACAAGTGCAATACTAGCCTATTCCGCATTATCGATGTCCAGTCTCGATAATACTACGACTATGGATATTTAATGATTAATCTTTCGCGGACTGATATTGTCTCATATCATCTCAATCCAGGAACTAATCATATGGACCTCTCTTCATTTATATATCTAAGGTGATCTAATCACAAATGATGAGAGTGCAATTTCCTTGTCACATAGTCAATTTGTACAACAACACTATGATCTGTACAAATAGTGACGCTATGGGTCATATTATCCAACAATCTCCCACTTGGCACATAGCCAGTCACTCAAGTGTCGTACACCCGAACTATGTACGGTTCGCTCAAATTGCTGAGAAAAGGTTTCCGTCAGCGGATTTCCATGATTATCGTCTGACGCGATTTATACGATCACCACATCGCCACGATGTATGATCCGAACGAATCAGATGAATATAGAAGTATATATATGGATCGTCGATGAGACCTTAAATTCTTTAGCCTGTGATGACGCCTAGCTCAGCTGCTAACAGAACTATATCTAATCTAATTAGATTTATTATCGACCCAAATGGCTTCTATTGCTGCCTCAGCCGCAGCAATAATCCGCATTTGTTGTTTATTCGGCAACAGTATCTTGCTCGAAAGATTTCCAGCTCAATGTCCCGTTATTCAAACTTTATAGTACCGTAGTATTTAACTGTTTGGAAACTTGCAGCAGTGATCCCAGTCACTTCAAGTTCTCATCTCCATAGTTTTAGACAACATCTTTAGTTCTCTAAGATACTAATAGATGTCCTTAACTTCAATCCAGTGACTATCACTTGGATTGTCCTGATTGTGACTCCATATGCTCAAAGCGTATGAGACACGATATCAAGTACATTTTAAATGTACAATTTCCAAGAGAGTGTTAACAACTCCAAATCTATCCCAGTAGATCTTTATTCCTTGAATAAAGATTGTTACTCCCCAGAATTCTACGGAGAATTTCTATGAAAGAATATCTATGAAAGCCAAGCTTTCACCAATTGCTTTATTGGGAATTTCACTGTCAGTGCGCTCTCCCACTAACCTCCTTATATACACAAGAATTATTTCGTTTTGAGTCAAATCATAAACCATTATGATTATTTCAAAACGACAGTTCCAAGAACCTTATGCTTGCATTAATCCAAACATGGATCGAATAACCCGCAAACCTTGTTTGTCGGTTATACAAAATCGTCAGGATGTTGTAAGCATCCTCCAAAAGGTTTCCTTTTCAGGAAGGCGATTTTGATCTTTAACTGACACATTTCATAAATGAAATATGCAGTTATTAACAAGCATCTTCAAAATGGATTTACCATGGCAACAGGTAAAAGGTTGAACCGTTATTAACATAATGTTGATAACGATACATTTTCATCAAAAGCCTAGATTTGTAAGTTGGTATGTTGCCATCCATGTATGTCTTCCTTGAAGACGTTACAGTACCAATAGGCACAATGCCTTGCGGTACAACAACTAGTATCCAAACATAGTTGTTATACATGGAATCCATTTCGGACTCATGGCATTTTGCCATAATAGGGAGTCGATACCTCGTATCACTTCCTCAAAACGTAGTAGGATAGTACACCTCCATAAGATTGACATCTTTATGGGGTGAGATCAGAAACCCATACCCTAGGTTGTTTTCTGACTCTATCTGATCTACTAGTTTCTTGTGTATCTGAAGATTAATGGTATAGATTCATCATAGATGAACTATTTGTGTTCCATTAAGGACTTCGTGCCTTGAATAGTATTACTCCGATTTTTATCGAGTATCACTATCCTCCCACTACCACTGCATATCGGTATTCCTCTCAGGAAAACCGCATGGTGAGCAACAATCACATTGTTCTCATGTGAGATTTACAAGTACTATACTTAAGGTTTCCCTTAGGATAACCTATATTGGCACTTATCCAATTTGGGTCTTTTAGTTTGGTATCATCCAAACGTTATGCCTGGCATACCCAAATTATCAGGAATGAGAAACCCCGTTTCTTTCCTATTCATATCCTATATGATATCTGTCAAACAGATTTATATGGAACCTTATTCTAAATAAGTTTGGCACTGTTAATACATATCCTATTGAAGGAAACAGTAGCTCAGAGCGACTTGTGATAAACCTTATCATGTCCAACAAAATTCGGTTCTTTAGTTGGAAACACCGTCAAACTGACGTGTCTCGGGAGGAGTCCTCATCTGAAAGAATACCATACTCTTTCATGTACGTATGAAACTTACTGCTTAAGTATTTTCCTTTACGGTCTTATCGTGGCGGAATAATACTATAGCCGATCTGTTTATTTACTTCGTGTCGAAACTTCAAAGTTTCCGATCTGTGTTCTTCAAAAGAAACACATAACCACAACGTGATGCCACATCCGTTAAGGTCACGAAATATTCATGTTCACATCTAGCCTAGCTAGATATGGGCCCACTAACTTCACCATGAATAGGGCTAACAGATCAGTGGCTTTCACACTATTACCAAGTAAATAGTGTTTTAGGTGTTTTACCTAATAAACTAGATTCGTAGACTTTATTTGAATAATCAAATTAGTCCTAGTACCCACTCTTCAAAAGTGCGGATATACGAGTCTTGTTTAATTGTGTCCCAGACAACAATGCCACAAATAAGTCTCTATTGATCAAATAAGTTTGAGCTATTTATTTGTCATTTTATATGTTTGAGATTTTAATTATATTCAAAATATAAATTCTGTTATTCGCATCTAATGTGTTTATCTCAGTATCATCTTTATATAATGAAACACTTAGTGTTCTAGAATATAAAGGTTTATCCATAATGGATTAAACACTGATATAGAGATAATGTCTCTAGTCAAACTAGTTACATTATAACAGTTCCTAATTTAGGTACACACCCGAAGGGTAGTTCCTAACTTAGGTATCTACGGTCGAAACAGCGACTTTCGTCCCATTTCCGATTCGCAGAGCAATCTCATCTTGAAGTCAGTGTCCTACTCAAAGCAGATTCTGAACATCAATACATATATTTTATGTACCACACTAAGTATTTAAAATCTAATTTCAATACTAGTAGTGAACATAACTTTGACAATCATTTTTAAAGTAAGAGCCTTGCCCTTTCTTTAATTCCTTCGTGTCTGCCATATCCAAATGGTAGTCACTTTGGGATATGTCAATTATCCTTTTCAATATTTCACAAACTTTTGGCCAAGCCTTGGGTTTTAGAATATTGAAAAATGTGCACCTTGTGCTACATGCCCAATTGCAAACTTTGACTTTTCACCTCTAGAATAGTCAATTAATTTCTAAGAATTATAAATTGCAATTTTAATACTTCTTAAATCTAAACATAGATTTATAACAAGTATAATGAATTAAGCACTTTAGTCATCATCACATAAATCTTCCAAAGATTATGCTCTACTATTTGCTTAATTCTGGGCTTAGGCATAATATGTTATTTTATCAAATAAAGTAATTATTATATATTTCCAGGACCATCCTGAAATTTAATTCCCAATTTGAAAATTAAACCATTAATATTTAAATGTCCAATCTTTCAATATTATTTTGATTTTAATAGTCCAACTATTTAATCAATTATTTGAGGTACTATTTATTATAATGATTACAATAATCCAATTATTTAATCAACTATAATATTAATTCAATTATATTGATTACTATAATCAAATTATAAAATCAACTATTTTATTGAATTTGTTTGAATATAGTCCAACTATATTAATTAAAACAACATTAAATATTAGTCCAACTAATACTTTTAATATATCTGACGAGTGATATTTGTTTGAGCGCGTATGGCGAGTAATTGAACGAATATTGCAAATTCAATTCTTGCCTCCCACTATTTTTCGGCGAGCCTCCAACCCTCTGTCGAGTACTCGGGAAACCGTGTTTCCTAGTGGGCTAGGATCCCGTTAAAGTCTCACACAATCTTGACTTTGGCCAACAAATTGTATGATAATTAACTAGGTAGATCTAGAAGATCAATTGGATCTCATCCAACTCCTAGATCCAGTAGGTGGACATCCAAGTCCGAAACATATATCTTATATATGCCTATATATCGAATATATAGCCTAACCTTTTTCCTCTGAATCAACTAGGCCTTGGCTTTGCCACAACAAACCTAGTGATCCCAGTCAAGTGTGGACCCATTGACCATGGAAGCTTCGTAATCAATGTCGTTGGACAAGAAGTGGTCTTGACTTTGGCCAACAAACCACAACTTGGACAAGACACCAATATAAAAAAACAAGCCTCGTGATTCAAACACATCTTCGACGGACAAGGGCTTGACTTTGGCCAACAACCCATGCCAATCTAGGATCTTGAGTAAGAATCACTCAATGGAAGGAAAAGACGCATGATATTTGACGAGGGCTTTTCGCGTGCAAATTGGCTACCAATTTAATTATCTTTGTTAAGGTCTCATCATCATACACCCTTAAACATGCATTCTAAATACATAATAAAGCGCATATGAAAATAAATAATAATGATATGCGGATGGATACTTAACACATTGATCCTAGATCAAATCTCTCCCTTTCTCTCTCAAGCTAGCACTTGTATTATTCTACCCGTTACACTACACTTCTAAAGAAACCTCATTTACATTGAGGGGAATAGGTGAGAAAAGAATACAAAGAGAATAGAGGTGATAAGGCTGGACACGCAGGTCCAATTTAATAAATCAAATTTATTACAATAATTTCCAAAATTGCCCCCACCCGACTAATATCCATCCGATATACATTATTCATTCATCACAACCATGTATTCACACAAGCATGTTATCAATCAATCTAATCAAATTAATTAATCTGATAATTAGTGATCATCCAATGTTCAAACAACGATTTGATTTTGTGCGAGTCAAACTCGTTTTGCGAATAAGTACTCAAAGTACGAATTCTCGAATTAAATTAAACTACAACATTAAATCCAATTTAATATGTATTTAATACTAACTCACTATTTAATTCCAAATTAAATATTACACTTTTATTAAAAACCTTTTACGACTTAAATTCCAAATTTAATCGTAACGCGTCTCAAAGACCGATTAACGTCCAACGTCAATTCAATTAAAGTCCAATGGGCTTTTAATTGATTTCTTAAGGCGTGGACTTTTGGTCAACTCGGGTCAAACTGAATAACCAAAATCCAATCCGGGATTTACCCTATAAGCCCATAAATCAATCTTGGCCCATTAGGCCCAATTTAAACTTTAAAGGTTCATTAAGTCGTATTTGGGCTTTATGGAACAGTTTTGGGCCCAATTGGATCCAATCCAATTTGCCTAAACCCAACTTTGTACAACAAAGCCCAATAAGCCCAATTACAACATAATAAGCCCAAATCCAATTTAAAGGCCCAATAATTAAATTATCAAATTCCAAATTTCCAATTTAATTACCTAAAGTGTATATCATGATTAATCACCTAAATCAATATTTCCTAAACATCAAATTAGTCCAATTAATCATGTTTTACATCATTATTACATGTCCAACACATTAATGAAAAATCAAACCCATTTAACATGCTTCTAAGTCTCGGCCAAGGGAGATAAATTTGTCCGATTCGAATTCAATCCAATTAATTCCACAATCAACATCGAATTAACTTCCCGAATGATTTCAATACATCCAATTATTAAAAATCAAAATTCCAAGACATTAAAGGGCATATACCATTCGGCCAAGGTGGGAATTTGGGGATTTTTGTTCAATTCAAAATTCAATCCAATTAATTTCAAATTAACATCATCCAACATCATTACAACTCATCCAATGAATCAAAATGAAAAAATTCCAATTTTCCAAAATTCCTTATACATTCGGCCAACATGGAATTTTTGGGGAAATTTGATCCAATCACAATTTCAACAAATTGATCCAATCAATCATCAATTAAACATCATTTAAACATGCTCAATCAAACAATTTAACCAAATCATGCTCAAAATAATTTACCCAATTTTAAGCCCTAAAAGTTTTTGCTTGAACCAAGGCTCTTGATGCCATTGTTGGTAATTATCTAGGTCCCAAGATCATCAAACATGCATGATAAAGTGTGAAATACATATCAAAGGAGTTGCGGAATACTCACATCGATCGGTTGTGAGACGAAAAGACGAATAAAATCATTTTTCCCTTTGAAATTCGGCCTTGGCAGTGAGCAGCCAACTGTCCACGTTTTTTCAGATTTGTATCAACGATTTGAGCTCCGAATCTTCGTCGTTTGATTCACGGCTCGTGGGTGAGTGTCCCTAACACCTTCGTATGTCTCTCGGGAGTGCTAGCTCGCTTGGATTTTGCCACAAAACCCATGAATTTGCCTTGCAAAATTCGGCCAACCCATGACAGTTCACTGCCATGGGCGTGAGTTTTTGGAGAGGAATGAGAGAAGAGTTTTGTGATAATTTTATGGAAAAAGATTAGGTGATTGTTATATATATTTTCCAAAATAAATATATAACAATTTACACTTTCCAAAAGTCAAACAACATATATAAAACAATATATGTCTATCACCTATCAAAAGCCTTTTCCAACAACCACCAACTATTCCAACAACTTACATCACTCAAAGTGACAAGTTGTCTTTTCAATCAATCAATCACATCAATCAATCACATCACTCAAAGTGACGTTTGATTTGACGCTTGATGTGACGAATGATTTGACGCTTGATGTGACTTACGTTGCCGCACTCGAATTCGAAATGCGAATGCGCTCGCAATCACTCTCGGGCTCGGGTTCGCTAATTCCTAATTAGCGAATTTTCCGTTGCGTCGTAATTAAATGATTACGCCTAGCGAATTCACTATTCACGTCGCTAACAAATTAATTCTAAATTAATTCACTCGCCCGAATTAAAATCCAATTTCAATTCTGCGTCGAAATCCAATTTCATTTAATATATCGAATATATTAATTTACTCGATTAATTCCAAATTAATCGTTCTCTCTCTTTAGACGATATTTTATCCCAGATAAAATATCTCCGTAATTAATCCCAGATTAATTTTCTCTCTCATCTATTGAATTAATCCCAGATTAATTAAAGTGTGAGTCATACTTCATCGGTGTATCATTGGGACGCGACCCATGAGATCCCCGGATATGTTGGCAGTAAATCGGGTCGTCGGACTATCCGAACACGTACGTACCAAGTACTACGTTTTACCGATTTACAAGACAAGGTTAGCCTCTAGCAAAACGCCATGCCTACCCAATTCTCCGGAAATATTCTTACAGGAATATATAGATCTGTATCAGGCGTATATACAGTAGTATTGCGTATTTCGATCCAGTATCGGATAGTCACGTGCTAAGCCTGGGGCTGGAGTTGTGTCTGCCCCGTACGAAGCACATGTCGGATGTCTGGTAACTAGTCTCTATAATCGGATATACATGACCTAGTCATAATACCCCGATGGCCGCGCAACACTTAAGAGCACTAATACCGTATCCTACGTGACATCATCTCCACTATGACTGGAGTGATACTTCCGTCTTGACATCACACCCAATACTCTACGATTCTCAATATACTCAGTATCGGCATACACAGAACCTGTTACAGCCCTGGACGACCTCAACAAAAGTATATTGATTGTCGCAAGCATTAGCGGTGCAAGTCTCAGGTTAAGACCAAATTACACCTACCCTGATTTCGGACTCCCATAGACACACAGTCATACTACCAATGGGATTCCGAGGGGGTCTATCCAGAGCGAAGCTGTTTCCCGTACCATCGGTGAAACAAATCTCCTACTGCACTTGCATAAGCATCCAATACTTAAATATATGAGAACTATGCCGTTGTGCCCTCACAACGCGCACAAGTGCAATACTAGCCTATTCCGCATTATCGATGTCCAGTCTCGATAATACTACGACTAGGGATATTTAATGATTAATCCTTCACGGACTGATACTGTCTCATATCATCTCAATCCAGGAACTAATCATATGGACCTCTCTTCATTTATATATCTAAGGTGATCTAATCACAAATGATGAGAGTGCAATTTCCTTGTCACATAGTCAATTTGTACAACAACACTATGATCTGTACAAATAGTGACGCTATGGGTCATATTATCCAACAACTATAAGATCAAATCTATGGAAGTCTCAGCCTCAAAGGTTATGCCCAGCTAACCTAGCTGTTCGATGTCAGCAATCATCTGCGAACACATAGTGCTCGACAGATGTACCCTCTGACATGCGAGAGTGAAAGAGCTTCTTCTGCAATTCATACTTCTGAGATCTAAGGTTAGATCTATGAAGGTCCTTTAATTTCAACATCATGTTGTAGGGATCCAATCCCTTGTTTTGACGACGAAATTGATGGGTCATTGCAGCAAGCATGAAGACTGAGCAGTTGAGTTGTCATCACTGTGAGTCTTCCAAAGCTTATGATTGACAACCCGTTTATGTCCAGGCTCAGGCCCGAGAGTTCTATCTATGACATAGAGCAACTTCTCGGCTCCCAGGATAATCCTGAGATTCATCTTCCAGTCTGGGAAATTTGAGATGTTAAAGACATTATCACCCCATGATGATGTCTCTGACGCTAATCTTTCCAGTCATCTTGATTGCAATAGTCTAACTATTCAATCAACGATATCGGGTATAGTAAAATGTAATGATTACTATAGTCCAACTATATAATCAACTACAAATTAAGTTATGGTACAGTCCAACTGTTCAAAGAAAATAATAAAATATTTGTCCAACTAATATAAATATATAACGGCGAAAATAATTTAAAAGTACGTATTTTGGCAAGTATTAAACGAAATTGCAAATTTAATACTGGCCTCCCACTATTTTTTCGGTGAGCCTCTAACCCTCTGCTGAGTACTCGGGAAACCCAGTTTCCTAGTGGGCTAGGATCCCGTTAAAAACCAAACCTTGACTTTGGCCAACAAGCTGTATGAAACTTAACTAGGTAGATCTCTAAGATCAATTGAATCTCATCCAATTCCTAGATCCAATAGGTGGACCTCTAAGTCCAAGATATATATCCAATATATATTTCCTAACATTTTCCTCTGAATCAACTAAGCTTTGGCTTTGGCTCAACAAGCTTAATGATTCCAGTTAAGCGCGACCCAATGACAGTAGGAAAGCTTCGTAATCCACGTCGATGTACAGAATTGACCTTGACTTTGGCCAACAAGTCACAACTGCCCAAGACATGCGATATGTAACAAAGCTTTCGTGGTTTAAACACATCCGCGATGGACAATGATCGTGATTTTGGCCAACAAACCAATGCCAATCTTGGATCTTGAGAGAGAACTACTCAATGGAAGGAAAATGCTTAATATATATTGAGGGTTTTTCGAGTAAATTGGCAACCAAATTTTTATATTTTTTATCTTTGATTAGGTCTCATCATACACCCTTAAACATGTATTCTAAAAGCATAATAAGGCGTGATAAAATTAATAATGATATGCGGATGGATATATAACAATTTATTCCTAGAACAAATCTCTCCATTTCCTTTCTCCCGCTAGCACTTTACATTCTTCTACCCAATTACATAACACTAAAAGAAACCTTATTTACATTAAGGGGAATTGGTGAGAAGAGAAATACAAAGAGAATAGAAATAATAGGTTGGACACGCAGGTTCAATTTAATAAATTCTAAATTTATTACAACAATTTCCAAAATTGCCCTCACCCTTCTAATATCCATCTGATATACATTATTCATACAAATACATCCAAGTATTCACACAAAGCATGTTATTCAATCATTTTAATCCAATTAATTAATCTTTGAATTAATGACCATCCAATGTTCAAACAACGATTTTATTTGCGCGAGTCCAACTCGTTTAAGAATAAATACTCAAAGTAAGTATTCTTGAATTATTTCAAACTACAATTTTAAATCCAATTTTAAATTGTATCCAATACTAATTCATATTTAATTCCAAATTAAATAATTACACTTATTCTTGTGCCTTAAAGACTTGGTTTCCAAATCCAATCTAAATGGGTCTCAAAGGCCCAATTAGTATCCAATACTATTCAATTAAAGTCTAATGGGCTTTCAGTTAATTCATCAGACGTGGGCTTTGGCCATTATGGATCCAACCCAAGATACCAAGGCCCAAGTAGGAATCACCCTATGACAAAAATCAATTTAGGCCCAATTAAATTTTTTTAAAGGCCCAAAAGTCATGTTTGGACTTTATGGAAATGGTTTTATGCCTAATTGTGTCCAACCCAATTGTCCAAAACCGTACTTGGCCCAACCAAGCCCATTAAGCCCAATTACAACAAATAAATTAACACATTATTCCAAATTACATATTAATCCAATTAAAGTGTAATTGCCACAATTAATCAATTAATCTAATATTTCCAAAACACAAATTAATTAAACTAATCATGCTCAACATTTTCAACTAATGTCCAACACAAATTGAAGCAAAATCAATTCTTCCTAACATGCCTCATTCACGGCAATAAGCAAGAAATCAACATTCGATTTTGATTTCAATCCAATTAAATCAACAATCAACAATCAATTTCATGCAATTAACATATCAAATTGTTAAATTCAAAAAATTACTATGAGAATTACTAGAGCTCCATTCGGCCAAGGTTAGGATTTTGGGGAAATGTTTGATCCACACAATTTCACAAATCCAATGATGCACAAATCCAATTCGTCATCATCCAACCACAACCAAACAACCAATTTCGAATTTTCATACTCCAAGCATAAAATCCCCAAATTAAAGTTCAGAACCCTAAAATTCAAATCAAGTTTAGATTGGCTCATTATACCATTGTTAGTGTCCTAGACATGCCCAAGGATCCTAAACAAGATTTATGTGTGAATAAAATCAAAGGAAGTTACGGAAAAACTTACAATGATCGGATGAAGTTCAAGACTTTTTCTTTGTTGTATGAAAGCTCCAAGCTTTGGTTAATGTTCTAAACTCAAGGGTGAGTTTCCCTATCACCTTACTTTGACTCCTTAAGTGCTAGCTTGGATGAACTTTGCAACAAAATTTAAGAACAAGAATGGAGAGTTCACGCCCAAAATGAGGAAGAAAGAGAGAAGATGAATAGTTCACATTTCCGAAAGTGTGTTGACTTAAGTTGTGTGTGTGTGTGTTGGCAAAAGATGCCTTTTAAAGTGGCCAACTATTTCATGTTGGACAATTATGACCCATAACATCACTATTTGTAAAAGACATGCTGTTCTTTGTACAAATTAACTATATGACAAATGAAATTACTCTTTTATCATTTCGTAATTGGAGTACTTGGATATATAAATGATAAGAGTCCATATGATTAGTACCGGATTAATAAGATATGAGACAGTATTAATCCACGAAAGGTTTAATCATTAAATATCCCTAGCCGTAGTGTTATCGAGATTGGACATCAATAATGCGGAATATGCTAGTATTACACTTGTGCGCGTTATGGAAGCTTAACGACATAGTTCTCATAAATTTAAGTATTGGATACTTATGCAAGTGAGATAGGAGGTTCTGTTAGCCGTTCGACAGGGAACAACTTCACTCTGGATAGACCCCTCGGAATCCCATTGGTAGTATGAATATGTGTCTATAGGAATCCGAATCAGGGTATGTGTATTTGGTCTTAACCTGAGACTTGCATCGCAAATACTTGCGTTAATCAATACGCTTTGGTTCTGGTCTTCCGAAGCTTTAACAGATCCTGTGTACGCCTCTTTTGGGTATACTGAGAATCGTAGTATATTGGGTGTGTTGTCAAGATGGAATTATCACTTCAGTCATATGGAGATGATGATCACGCAAGGATACAAAACTAGTACTCTTAAATGCTGTAGCTATCAGGATAGTATGACTAGGTCATGATTATCTGATTATAGAGACTAGTTGCTAGTGATCCGATATATGCTTTGTATAGGGCAGACACAATTCCAGCCCCATGCCTACCTTGTGACATCTGATACTGGATCGCAATACGCAATACATAGTATACTACGCCTGATACAAATAATATATATTCCATGTTGAATATATTTCTGGAGAATTGGTTAGGTACGGTGCTTTGTTAGAAGCCAACCATGTCTTGTAAATTGGTAAGAATGTGGTACCAGGTACGCACGTGTCGGATAGTCCGACAACCGCATTTACTGCCAACATATCCAGAAATCTCTTGGGTTTCTTCCCAAAGATTCACCGATGACATTTGACTCGAACAGAATTAATCTGGGATTAATTATGAGAGAAATAATTAATCTGGGATTAATTACGATAAGAATTTATCTGGGATTAAATTCATCTAGAAGAGAGAACGCGATTAATTTGGAATTAATCGGCAAAATAAATTTAATAGTTAAATTGGATTTTACTATTTACTTTATTTAATTGGGCTAAAATAATATATCATATATATTAATTGAAATTAGATTTCAATACGGAATTAAATTGGATTTTAATTCAAGCAAATGAATTAATTTGGAATTAATTCGTAAGCGACTTTCGTAATAATTTTACGAGGCATAATTATTTAATTAAATTGGATTTAATTATGGAGCGATGGGAAATTCGTTTAATCGGAATAAACGAACCCAGGCCCAAGTCTTGTTGTGTAAGCTAACTTGAATTTGGAATTAAAAAATGGTGGGACCCACTTGACTTACATCAACTTGTCAAAGTGTGATGGAAGTGGTTGGCAAAATTATGTGTAGCACTTTAATTACACAACAACCAGTTTTTTGGAACAACTAACACTATTCATTCTCTTCTTTCCTCTCCCAAAACCGTGACTCTTTCTTCCTTGGAGGAAATTTTTTGATTCACAAAATTTTATTCAAGCTAGCACTTAAAGGAGTCAAAGAAAGGTGATAGGGAAACTCACCCAAGAGTTTGGAACTCAAAAGGAGAGCTTGGAGCTTCTACATCCGAGGAGAAATTTCAAAATTTTCTACCGAGCAATGTAAGTAATTTCCGCAACTGATCTTGTAATATTCACAAAATAATCATGCTTAGAGATCCTGTGGCATGTCTAGGACACTAACAATGGTATCAAGAGCCATCCTAACCTTGATTTGAAATCTAGGGTTTATATACTTTAATTTAGGGATTTTGCTTGGAGTATGAATTTTCCTAAAATTGATTGTTTGGTTATGCTTAGATTATGATAACTTAGAGTTATGCATGATTGGGTTTGAGAAAAATGATTAGATTAATTTTTCCCAAAAAAATCCAAGCATGGCCGAATTTGAACCCTAATGTGTTCATGGTGATTTTTTTGATTTTTGACAATTGGATATGTTAAATGAATGAAATGAATATTGATTGTTGAATTAATTGGATTGAAATCAAAATTGGGTATTATTTCTTGCAATTGCCGTGACATATAGCATGTTGGAATGAGTTGATTTTGCTTCAATTTGTGTTGGACATGAATTGGATGATTAAAGCATGATTAATTAGTTTAATTGATGTTTTGGAAATATTGGATTAATTAATTAATTATGGTAATTGCACTTTAATTAAATTAATATGATATTTAGAATATTATGTTAATAAATATTAGTCTTTAAATTGGATTGGGCTAATTATGTTGTATTTGGGCTTAATGGGCTTGGTTGGGCAAAGTTTTGTTTTTGAAAATTGGGTTGGATCCAATTGGGCCTAAAACCATTTCCATAAAGTCCAAATATGACTCATTTAAAAATTTAATTGGGCCTAATGGGCCTAAATTGATTTTTGGCATTTTGGGTTTGATCCATATTGGCCAAAGTCCATGCCTAAAGAATCAATTGAAAGCCCATTGGACTTTAATTGAATAGTATTGGATACTAATTGGGCCTTTGAGACCCATTAGGATTGGATTTGGAATCCAAATCTAAAAGGCACTATTAAAAGTGTAATTATTTAATTTGGAATTAAATATGAATTAGTATTGGATATAATTTCAATTGGATTTAAAATTGTAGTTCAATATAATTCAAGAATACGTACTTTGAGTATTTATTCTTAAATTAGTTGGACTCGCGCAAATCAAATCGTTGTTTGAACATTAGATGGTCATTAATTCAACGATTAATTAATTGGATTAGATTGATTGAATAACATGTTTTGTGTGAATACTTGGATGTATTTGTATGAATAATGTATATAAGATGGATATTATATGGGTGTGGGCAATTTTGTAAATTGTTATAAGTATGGTACTTATTTATTAAATTGGACCTGCGTGTCCAACTTTTCACCTCTTATTCTCTTTGTATATCTCTTTTCACCAATTCCCATCAATTTTAAATGAGGTTTCTTTAATGTATTATGTAATTGGGTAGAAGTATGAATAGTGCTAGCGGGACAGAGGAAATTGAGAGATTTGTTCTAGGAACAATTTATTATATATCCATCCGCATATCATTATTAATTTATTCGCGCCTTATTATTCTTTTAGAATGCATGATTAAGGGTGTATGATGAGACATAATCAAAGATAAAAAAATTGGTTGTCAATTTACGCGAAAAATCCTCACCAAACTATTAAGCGTTTTTCCTTCCATTGAGTGGTTCTCTCTCAAGATTCAAGATTGGCATTGGTATGTTGGCCAAAGTCAAGACCATTATCCATCGCGGATGTGTTTGAACCATGAAAGCTTTGTTCTATATCGTATGTCTTGGGCGGTTGTGATTTGTTGGCCAAAGTCAAGGTCATTTGTAGTTCATCGACGTGGATTACGAAGCTTTCCCAATATCAATGGGTCGCGCTTAACTGGAATCATTAAGCTTGTTGAGCCAAAGCCAAGACTTAGTTGATTCAGAGGAAAAGGATAGGAAATATATATTGGATATATATCTCGGACTTGGAGGTCCACCTACCATATCTAGGAATTGGATGAGATCCAATTGATCTTAGAGATCTACCTAGTTAAGTTTCATACAACTTGTTGGCCAAAGTCAAGGTTGTGTGTTATTTAACGGAATCCTAACCCACTAGGAAACTGGGTTTCCCGAGTACTCAATAGAGGGTTAGAGGCTCGCCGAAAAATAGAGGGAAGACAGTATTAAATTTGCAATTTCGTTTAATACTTGCTTACACGCGCTCTTTTATTTCATTTATCGTCGTTATAAATATATATTAGTTGGACTAATATTGAATATTGCTTTCTTTGAACAGTTAGACTGTACAAGACACTACTCCACTTGTAGTTGGTTATATAGTTGGATTATAGTAACCATTACATTTTGAGTGTACCCAATATCGTTGATTGAATAGTTGGATTATTGCAATCGAGATGGCCTGAAAGATTAGCATTAACGGACATAATCCTGGGTGAAAATGTCTTTAACGGTGTAAATTTTTAGATTGGGAAATGAATCTCAGGATAGTCCTGGGAGCTGAGAAGTTACTATATTGGATAGAGAAACCTCTCGGGCACTAAGCCCGAAGTTGAGAAAATAGTAGAGCATGAGCTTAGGAAGACTCATCGTGATGATAATTTTAGTGCTCAATCCTTTATAATTGCCACAATGACTCCTTAATTTCGTCGTCAGAACTAAGGATTAGATCATTATACCATGATGTTGAAATGAAAGGCTCTTCATAGATCTAACCTTAGATCTTAGAAGTACGAATTGCAAAAGAATCTATTTCGCTCGCGTATGTCGAGCACTAGGTGTCACAGATGATTGTTGACATCGAACAGCTAGGTTAGCTGGGCATTACCTACGAGGCTGAGACTTCCATAGATTTGATCTTACAGTCTCTACCTGAATGATAGGGCGGGTTCATCATGAACCAAGAGAAAACTCTTGGAGAGTTAATGGCTATGCTCAAGGAGGCAGAGCCAGATCTTCCAAAAGGGCAAGAAGCGCAAGGCGCATCTTACTTCGACATCCCAGAAGGCCAAGGCTTGGCCGAAGGCTTCTGGGGTGTGAAGAAAAAGGGCAAAGGAAAAATTGTCACTGTCTTCTGGGAAGACAAAGGACATATCCCAAGATGTCTACCTAAACTGTGGCAAACGGGGTCACTGGAAGCGTGACTGCCGTATGGACAAGGCAGACATGAAGAAAATTAAGACGAGCAAGGCTCCGACTTCGGGAATATTTGTTATTATAATAAACGTGTCCACTACTAGATTTAAAAATTAGATTTGTGATACTGGATGTGGTATATATATATGTACTGATGTGCGGGATCTGCTGGTTAGCAGGACACTTGCTTCATATGAGATCGACCTGCGAGTCAGAAATGGGACGAGAGTCGCTATTTTGGCTATGGGAACCTATGTTTTGGAATTGCCCTTTGGGCATGTACTTAAATTAGGAAACTGTTACAATGTACCTAGTTTAACTAGAAACATTATCTATATATCTAGTTTAACCTGTTGCGGGTAAACCTTTATGTTCCAGGACATTGGGTGTTTTGTTTATAAAGATGATATTGAGATATACACATTAGATGTGATGTGATATTGACTTTGGCCAACAAATCACAACTTGGACAAGACACCGATATGGAACAAAGCCTTCATGATTCAAACATATCCGCGATAGACAAAAGGTCTTGACTTTGGCCAACAAACCAGTGCCAATCTTGGATCTTGAGTAAGAATCACTCAATGGAAGGAAAATCGCTTAATATGTATTGAGGGTTTTTTCACGTAAATTGGCAACCAATTTATTATCTTTGTTAAGGTCTCATCACCATACACCCTTAAACATGCATTCTAAACACATAATAAGGCGCGTATAAATAAATATAATAATGATATGCGGATGGATACTTAACACATTGTTCCTATAACAAATCTCTCTATTTCCTCTCTCCCGCTAGCACAAGTATTACTTCAACCCGATTACATAACACTTCTAAAGAAACCTCATTTACATTGAGGGGAATATGTGAGAAGAGAAATACAAAGAGTCAAGAGGTAATAGGCTGGTCACGCAGGTCCAATTTAATAAATTCTAAATTTATTACAACAATTTCCAAAATTGCCCTCACCCATCTAATATCCATCTGATATTAATTATTCATGCATCACATTCATGTATTCACACAAGAATGTTATCAATCAATCTAATCCAATTAATTAATCTGAAAATTAATGACCATCTAATGTTCAAACAACGATTTGATTTTGCGCGAGTCCGACTCGTTTTGCGAATAAGTACTGAAAGTACGAATTCTCGAATTATATTAAACTACAACATTAAATCCAATTTAATTTGTATTTAATACTAATTCTATATTTAATACTAAATTAAATATTTACACTTTTAATGTGCTTTTTCGACTTAGTTTCTAAATCTAATTGTTACGGGTCTCAAAGCCCAATTAACATCCAATGTTAATTTAATTAAAGTCCAATGGGCTTTTAATTAATTTATAAGGCATGGACTTTTGGTCATTATGGGTCAAACCCAAATACCAAAGCCCATTTAAGGAATCACCCTTATTTGCCAAGAAACCAATTTAGGCCCATTAGGCCCAATTAAAATTAAAGGTCCATTAAGTCATAATTGGACTTTATGGATATGGTTTTGGGCCCAATTAGATCCATCCAATTAGCCTAAACCAACCTTGGCCCAACCAAGCCCATTAAGCCCAATTACAACTTTACAAGCCCAATTCCAAATTTGGCCCAATTAATTAAATTACCAAAATTCCAAATTTCATAATTTAATTAACAAAAAGTGTATGCCATAATTAATTAACCAAATTAATATTTCCAAAACATCAATTTACACAATTAATTATGCTCATTATCATCAAAAGATGTCCAACACATTTGAATAAAAAAATCACATCATTTTACATGCTTCAATGTCACGGAATTTAGGGTTTTATGTCCAATTCCAAATTTAATCCAATTAAATCTCAAATTAACATTTCCCAAATGATTTCAACTTATCCAATGATCAAAATCAAAAAATACCATGACCTTAGGGCAACACCAAGTTTCGGGCAAGCCAAGTGATTTGGGGAAAATTCAACCAATTCGATTTTTATCAAATTGATCATGCATAACACTATGTTATCATCATTTCAGCATATCCAAACAATCAATTTCACTCAAACATGCACAAATCAATTTTGCCCAATTTTACCCTAAATTCAATTTCATGCTCAAAATGGCTCAAGATACCATTATTGGGTTTCTAGATTAGTCCCAAGATCGATTTCAAGCAATGAAACATGTGTGAATACAACAAGAAGAATGGCGTAATCATACTTACATTGATCGGCTTTGCGATGCGATGAACACAAAATCCTTTTGCTCCTCCTAGAAGGTCTCGGCAGTGGGCTGTTTTGTGCTCCTTGAGAATTCGGTCACCACCTCCATGGAAGCTCCAAGCTCCAAGCTTTATTTGGTGATTCCATGCTCATGTGAAAAGTTTCCCTATCACCTTTGTATGTCCTCTTTAGTGTGCTAGCACATTGGAAAACTTGCAACAAATTTTCCCTTTGGCTTCTCCTTTGTTCTCGGCCAAGTAAGAATTAAGAAGAAAAATTACACCAAGTGCCGAATGGAGAGAAGAAGAAAATTGGCTTCTCGGCCGAATGATAGGAGGGAAAGGGAGAGAGAAGAATGTGTTGGTTATTTGGTTTCCAAAACCTAATAAAACATATACCAAAAATTAGTCAAAGCTTTTCCAAAAAGCTTAGAAAATTTTGTAGGCAAAAATGCAATAAATGCATTCCAACAACTCACATAATTCATGAATAGTGACTGGTTATCAATCACTCAAAGTGACAAGACATCTATCACTTGAATGCTGTGCGATGTGATGTGATGTGTGATGTGACTTGTGCTCCACACTTAAATTCGAAATGTGAGTGCGCCCGCAAACACACCCGTGCTCAGGTTCATTAATTCCGAATTAATGAATTTTCTGTTGCGGCGTAATTAAATCAAATTCAATTAATTAATTTTGCCTAGCAAAATTTACTTTTCACGTCGCTAACGAATTAATTCTAAATTAACTCGTTCACCCGAATTAAAATCTAATTTTAATTCCGCGTCGAAATCTAATTTCATATAATATATCGAATATATTATTTTATCGATTAATTCCAAATTACTCGTTCTCTCTCTTTAAATGATATTTTATCCCAAATAAAACATCTCTGTAATTAATCCCAGATTAATTTTCTCTCTCTTATAATTAATCTCAGATTAATAAATTGCGAGTCATACGTCATCGGTGAATCTTCGGGAAGCGACCCATGAGATCCCCGAATATGTTGGCAGTAAATCCGGTCGTCGGACAATCCGAACACGTACGTACCTAGTACTGCGTTTTTACCGATTTACAAGACATGGTTGGCTTCTAGCAAAGCACCATGCCTACCCAATTCTCCAGAAATATTCTTAAAGGAATATGTGATCTATCAGGAGTAGTATACGTAGTATTGCGTATTACGATCCAACATCGGATGTCAAGTGTAAGGCTTGGGGCTTGAATTGTGTCTGTCCCGTACGAAGCACATATCAGATCTCTGGTAACTAGTCTCTATAATCGAATAATCATGACCTAGTCATATTATCCCGATGACTGCAATACATAAGAGCACCAGTCATGTATCCTACGTGATCATCATGTCCACTATGATTGGAGTGATACTTCCGTCTTGACATCACACCCAATACACTACGATTCTCAATATACCTAGAAGAGGCGTACACAGAACCTGTTAAAGCCCTGAACGACCAAAACCAAAGTATATTGATTTTCGTAAGTATTAGCGGTGCAAGTCTCAGGTTAAGACCAAATACACCTACCCTGATTCAGACTTCCATAGACACATAGTCATACTACCAATGGAATTCTGAGGGGTCTATCTAGAGCGAAGCCGTTTTCGTACCATCGGTAAACACAACCTCCTATTACACTTGCATGAGTATCATATACCCAAATATATGAGAACTATGTCGTTATGCTCCCACAATGCACACAAGTTTAATATTAGTCTTTTACGCATTATCGATATCCAATCTCGATAATACTCTGACTAGGGATATTTAATGATTAAACCTTCGTGGATTGATACTGTCTCATTTCATCTCAATCCGGAACTAATCATATGGACCTTTCATCATTTATATATCTTGGTATTCTAATTACAAATGATAAAAGGGAAATTTCCTTTGTCACATAGTTAATTTATACAACAACACCATGATATGTACAAATAGTGATGCTATGGGTCATAATTTTCAAACACTTGCTACAATGACTCCTCAATTTTGTTGTCAAAACAAATGATTGGATCCTTATAACATGATGTTGAAATTGAAGGATCTTCACATAACTAACCTTAGATCTCAGAAGTACGATTTGCAAAAGAATCTTTTTCACTTGCGTATGTCAGAGGGTACATCTTTCGACCACTACGTGTCGTAGATGATTACTGACATCGAACAGCTAGGACAACTGGGCATTACCTTCGAGGCCGAGACTTTTGTTGATTTGATCTTACAGTCTCTACCCGACTGCTGGGGCGGGTTCGTCATGAAATCAATATAATGAACCAAGAAAGGACTCTTGGAAAGTTAATGGCGATGCTAAAAGAAGCGCGAGGTACATCTTACTTCGACATCCCAGAAGGCCAAGGCTTGGCCGAAGGCTTATAGGGATGTGAAGAAAAAAAAATGGCAAGGCTAAATCGTCAAAGTCTTCTGGGAAGACAAAGGACAAATCCCAAGACATTTGCCTAAACTGTGGCAAACGGGGTCACTGGAAGCGTGACTGTAGTGAGTACAAGGTGGACTTGAAGGAAGCGAAGGCAGGCAAGGCTCTGGCTTCAGGTATGTTTGTTATTGAAATAAACATATCCACTACTAGTTTTAAAAATTGGATTTTTGATTCTGGATGTGGTACTCACATATTTACTGATGTGTAGGATCTACAGATTAGTAGGAGACGACCTGCGAGTCGGAAATGGGATGAAAGTCGCCGTTTTGGCCGTTGGCACCTATGTTTTGAATCTGCCATCGGGGCATGTAATTACATTAGGTGACTATTATTTTATACCTAGTTTGACTAGGAACATCATCTCTGTATCTAGTTTGACCCGATGCGGGTATACCTTTATATTCCAGAACACTGGGTGTTTTGTATATAAACATGATATTTTGATATGTACAGCAGATGTTAATAATGGTCATTATATTTTGAATATAAATGAATCTCAAACATATAACATGAGAAACAAAAGGCTCAAATTGAGTAAATCAGATGAGACTTATTTGTGGCATTATCGTCTGAGACACATTAACAAGACTCGTATATCCACTTTTTCGAAGAATGGATACTTGGACGGATTTGATCCTAATTCATATGATGTATGTGAATCTTGTTTGTTAGGCAAAATACATAAAACACCTTTT
>SKCR01017106.1:0-102455 GCA_019454045.1 Zanthoxylum bungeanum
TCTTCTTTTTCATTTATTTATGTTTATGGGTGTGCAATCTTGCGTGTTGATTACATTATCTTGCATGTGTTGCATAAGACATGGTTATACTATTGCATAAATCTTTTCATTACAATTGGCATAAGTAAGAGACCGTTCTGAACTCAACGGTTTGAGGTCTTCCCTTGCGAGGGATGAGTGCGGCCTTAAAAAATTTCCCATTCACACTGGGTGGCGACTCCATTTTATTTCTTTGGTTTAGTCCCCGGCGGGCTACTCCGTACTCCCGACCGGGCTGCGAGCCCGGGCAGTGTCGCCCACCTCCGTGGCCGTGTCCACAGTTTGTCGACTCCACTAGGGATAGAGAACCGGCCATGAAATAATGTCTTGTAATGTTTGTGATTTTTGCTTTAGTTAACCTTGTCTACAAGTGAGTTGGGACCAAGGGGTTAATAAAACTTTCCAAACTAAAGTTGATTTAACCAAAGGTATTATTAGAGTTAGATAATGATTTGGTGTCTTCCTTCACTCACTACCTTTTTATAGCCAAAAGGAAAAGTTGTTAAGACATCTAGATAATCATTTACTCAAAGCTTACATTAAAGCGTATTTAAAGTGTTGGACTAATTTGGAGGATCTATTTGTTTATTTATGTCACCAAGGCGATAAGAGCCTAAGAGGTAAGGGTATTTAAGAGAGTTCGCTCCACCCTCATGTTGGATTTTCTAGGTCAAACCAAGATCAAATTATGCAAGAAATCATGTGAATACAACAAAGTAAGAATGCAAGAAAATACTCACTTTGATCGGTTTTGGATGTAGGAGATAACAAAAATTCCAAGCCTTTGTGTTGTGCTCCAAGATCCCCTTTGATGTATGTAAAGCTTCCAAGAATCTCCTTGAATTCCAAACTCATAGATTGGTTTCCCTAACACCTTTGAGTGACTCCTTCAATAAGCTAGCATTGTTGATTTTGAAGCAAAATCAAGAAGCAAATGAGCCCTTGGCTCACTGCAATTGAGAGAAAAATCAAGGCCATTTTCGGCCAAGCCAAATAGGAGAGGAGGAAGATGAAGTTAATGCCCAAGGCATGAATTGGGAGAGAGAGAATGATTTTGTGTAGTGTTGACTTGTCTAATTTTCAAAAAATTATAAGACATATACCAAATCAAAGTTTGGTAAAAAAACTTTCAAGCCTTTCACACTTGTGTGTTTTACACACAATCACCTACCAACAACTTCCATCAACTTAATGTGACAAAGATGACTAGTGATGTGACTTGTGATGTGACTTGTGGGCCCCACTTGATTCAAAATCCGAGTGGGCCCGCAATACATCCCGGGCTCATGTTCGCTAAGTATGAATTAACAAATTTTCCGTTGCTACTTAATTAAATCAAATTTAATTAAATAATTATGCCTAGCAAAATTACTATTCATGTCGCTTGCGAATTAATTCTAAATTAATTCGTTCGCCCGAATTAAAATCTAATTTTAATTCGTTATGAAATCTAATTTCATTTAATATATCGAATATATTATTTTATCAATTAATTCCAAATTAATCTTTCTCTCTCTTTTAATTGAATTTTATCCCAGATAAAATTCTCTGTAATTTAATCCTAGATTAATTTTCTCTCTCTTCTAATTAATCCCAGATTAATTATGTTTAAGTCATACGTCATCGGTGAATCTTCGGGAAGTGACCCATCAGATCCCTAGATATGTTGGCAGTAAATTCGGCCATCAGAATCTCCGATTACATGTGTACCTAGTACGACGTTCTTACCGATTTACAAGACATGGTTGGCTTCTAGCAAAGCACCGTGCCTACCCAATTCTCCAGAAATATTCTTTTAAGGATTATGTAATCTATTTCTGGCGTAGTATACGTAGTATTGCATATTACAATCCAGTATCAAATGTCACATGCTAGGCTTGGGGCTGAAATTGTGTCTGCCCCGTACGAAGCATATATCAGATCACTGGTAACTAGACTCTAGAATCGGATAAACATGACCTAGTCATATTATCATGATGACTGCAGTACATAATAGTACTAGTTCCGTACCCTACGTGATCATCATCTTCATATGACTGAAGGGATAATTCCATTTTGACATCACACCCAATACACTACGATTCTCAATATACCCAGAAGAGGCGTACACAGAACCTGTTAAAGCCCCGGACGACCAAAACCACAATATATTTATTGTCGCAAGTATTAGCGATGCAAGTCTCAGGTTAAGACCAAATACACCTACCCTGAATCGGATTCTCATAGACACATAGTCATACTACCAATGGGATTCTGAGGGGTCTATCCAGAGCGAAGCTGTTTCCGTACCATCGGTAAACACAACCTCCTATCACACTTGCATAAGTATCCAATACTTAAATATATGAGAACTATGTCGTTATGCTCTCACAACGCGCACAAGTGCAATACTAGTCTATTCCGCATTATCGATGTCCAATCTCGATAATACTACGACTAGGGATATTTAATGATTAAACCTTAGTGGATTAATATTGTCTCATATCTTATTAATTTGGTACTAATCATATGGAATTTTATCATTTATATATCCCGGTAATCCAATTACAAATGATAAAAGAGCAATTTCCTTTGTCACGTAGTTAATATGTACAACAACACAATGTTCAGTATAAATAGTGATGATGTGGGTCATAATTCTCCAACAATCTCCCACTTGGCCTTTAGCTAATCACTCAAGTGTCCTACACTCGAACTATATACGGGTCGCTCAAACTTCTGCTGAGAAACTGCTTTCGTCACCGGATTTGCAAGGTTATCATCTGATGCGATTTATACGATCATCACATCGCCACGATGTATGATCCGATGAATCAGTTGAAACCATTTGAAGTACATACATGGATCGTTGATGAGACCATTAATTCTTTAGCCTGTGTTGTAGCCTAGCTCAGCCGCTAATAGAACTACACCTAATCTAATTAAGATTATTATAGATCCAAAATGGTTCTTTTACTGCATCAACTGCATCAATATTCCGTTTTTTTTGTTTATTCGGCAACAGTATCTTGCTTGGAAGATTTCCAGCTTATTGTTCCGTTATTCAAACTATATAGTACCCTTATTGCGACTTACATTTGTTATTATCGGTTTGGAAACTTGTAGCAATGAACCCAGTCACTTTAATTTCTCATTCTCCTTAGCTTAAGAAAGCATTTTTAGTTCTTCTAAGATACTTATGGATGTTCTTATCATCAATCCAGTGACTATCACTTGGATTGGCCTGATTGTGACTCATTATGCTCAAATCATATGAGACACCATGTCAAGCAGATATATTTCAATGTACGAGTTCTCGGAGAGTGCCAACAACTTTTATATCTATCCTAGTAGATCCTTATTCCTAGAATAAAGGTTGTCTCTCCCAAGTAGTCTACGGAGAATTTTCATGAAAGCCAAGCTTTCACCGATTGTATTATGGGAATGTCATTTCCAAGAAATGGCATGTCATCATTATATAGGAAAATCACTGTCAGTGCGCTCCCACTAACCCTCTTATATACACAAGAATCATCTTTGTTTTGAATTAAATCATATACTATTATGATTACATCAAAACGATAGTTACAAGAATTCAATGTTTGCTTCAATCCATAAATGGATTGAATTAACTTGCAAACTTTGTTTGCTTGTTTTGGTACGACAAAACCGTCAGGATGTTGTAAACATCCTCCACAAGGTTTCCATTTAAGGAAAGCGGTTTTGACGTTCAGCTGCCATATTTCATAAATGAAACATGCAGTATTAGCAAGCATTATCCAAATGGAGTTAATCATGGCAACGAGTAAAAGGTTTCGTCACAATGTTGATAAGATTCTAATGGTTTATCAATGAACCGTGAGTCTCGGGAGACTCGTATAGACACGTAGGTGTTTATATCGGATAAACATTGAACGACTCAATGAATACTCTTAATAGATGGTACACTAACGTCAATAAGAATCTTCTCGGGTTTAGTGAGCATATTAATCCTCCGACTTGAGGTACCACTGTGGATATATGAGGTATCCTCCACACTTTAATGGCAGTCACATCACCGATCTATTTAGATCAGACCTCCGCATGTTCATTGGGTGTAGACTGATCCTCATGATATCCTGTATGTATCAAGATAGGATCCGTCAGTTCTGTGTACAGAGTATAGGTATCCACTTTGGGATTAACAATCTGTTAAAATCCATGGCCCCGTGGTACATTGTAGAAATCAGTTCTAAGTGTTATTTAAGAGATTGCTAATAGAATTGTCGACGAGATTATTCCTAAATAGATTTTACGTTTATATCTATATCTCTAGGATAATCCGGATACCTGTGACATAAGGATTATACGTATGCAGTGATCTCGACTTGTATGGTTCGAAGTTTTTATCCGTGTTCGTCATAATTTACGGGTGGGTAGATTATGGACAAGAAATTGAATTTCATGACGGATATGCCTGAACCTACTCGTTAGGCAATAGGGTAAATTTTATAAATAATACTGATTATTTATAAGTCGTTTAACGGTTAAACGAAGATACATACTTTTGGCCATTTATTAAATGTCGAATTGTGATATTCGACATTTATAATTAATATGTGTATTTTGATTATTTAATGTAAATATAATACAGATATTTTGAGATATTTATATTTAATTATTTATTTATTCAATTGTTGAATGATTAAATTAATTAAATACTTAATATCTTATTTCTTATTAAGATAAGACTTTTGGCTTCTTTTAATTGGAAATTGTGGCCAATTGTGATTGGTTACACTTGGAGTGATTTAATTGGGTTTTTGTGGATAAGCATCAAATTTTTGGATGCTTTATAACCACAAAATAATTAAATCAATTTCCAATTTATTTAAACAAAATTGAAAAACATAGGGCAAATATAATTCCCCAAATTTCAGTCATTGTAGGGAAATATATAAGAATTTTTTTATTTTGTTTTTCAATTTCATAAAACCTGAAAGATCAAATACCAAAAAGAAAGAGAAAGAGAAAGGAAGAGAAAGAAGAATAAACTTGGAAATCTAGCATTTTAGTAAGTTTTTCTTCGCTTTTTCTTTAATGAAAAATATTTCTAGCATACTAGGCTTTAATATGATTAGCTTAGTTTGTTCTCTACTGTTTCATGGTTTTGATTTGATGATTTGGTAACTTAAATGAAAATGAAAGCATCTATATTAATTTAGTTTTCTTGAAATTGTTATTTAAGCACACTTTTTGCCATTTTGATGGTAAGTTAACATTGTAGAGTCTATTAGCCACTCATATTAGGCCTAGAATTTTTCTTGAGGTATTTCATGATTGTGAGACTCAATCAGTGTTGTAAGAATTGAATTAAAACTTTGAATTTGATTAATTTGTTGTTAATTGATTAATTTGTGAAATTATTAAAATTAGGATTTACAACCCTCACCAAAATTGGGGCTTTTCATATTTGGGATGAGTTTTAATGTATATTAGATGTATATTAAATTTGGGAATTTTTGGATTTGATCTTGGCATGTTTTGAACATAATGACCAAATTGCACATTCTTGAAAATTGAGGGACCATTCGACTATTAGGGAAAATTCGGTTTCTTTGAATTACAAACTGAATTTTCATGTATTAGACATGAATTAATCATTTTGGAATTGATTTGGAATCAATTAGAATTGTATTTGACAATTTTAGACTAAAATGATTAAAATTTAAAGTTTTGGAGGAAAACGGTAATTTCAGAAAAATTTGATTTTTTGGGTAAAATTTCAGTTATTAAATATTGAGTAATTGAAATAAATTAGTTTATTTTAATTGCCAACGAAAAATAATTGAAATCAGAAAATTTTGATTTTCCGCGATCCGCTGCGTTTACCCGTCCACCCAAAATCCCAACAAAAATGATATCAGTGCAGGTCTGAACCTGGACACATGATATGAATAAGCCTTTAAATTATTGTTTTTAATTATATTCTTACATGATACATGCTTGTATTTATTTAATTTGATTAAATTAAATATGTTTCATATTTGCGGAAAATCCCTATTTAATAAGGTTTTGCAAGTAATATGTATTGGATACATATTTCTTGGTCCATCTTGTCAATACGGTTATGTGGATATCTGTTCTATGGCTGCATCCGAGATCGTGCCAAGGATGTGATGGTGTAGTTGATGGAAATTTATCCATACCGGATGTATATGTGATACTAGATAAATTCAAGCGAAAGCGGAAATCCTGAACGTGCCAAAGCTGTCAGGACTACGCAAGTATCCTGAATTTGTCATTGACAAATTTAACTTTGGTACACCTCCTTGTGAACATGCCAAAGCTTTCACAATGAGAAACAGCCAGGACCGGAACCTAGGAGTCACTATTGAGTGATTGACAATGTGTTGTCTACCTAATGAATATACATAGGCGAGACCGTGCCAAAACTGTGAGCTGAAATATATTCATGGGATCCACTTTTCGCTATTAAATTTAATTTAATTAATTGTTTAATTGAATTCTGTCTAGGGATTATAGTATTACATGTTATAGTGGGATGGGCATTTTTAGATTAAAAATCCATGATCTATTTATGCATTGTTTGATTTATATTATTTCGAAACTGTTATGTCTGCTAATCATTTTTCGCTATCTATATGATAGATTTGCGATGGCGGTACCTTCTCCTAATCCTTTTGCCCGTATACTGGATATGAACAAGCTTAAGGGAGCCAAAAACATCGCAGATTGGGACCTGGATCTGAGAATTGTTCTTGGGTCTGAACAAATCGAATATGTATTTGAAGGTCCGTTGCCTCTGGCCATAGCACCTGATGCTACACCAGAGGAACATGAGAATCTCCAAAAGTGGAAAGATGATGACAGATGTGTCAAATCATGCATTCTCAGTTCATTGGCACAAGAGCTCAAGAGGCAATATTTTTGATTGCCTGATGCATATTCCATGATGACACGGTTAAGAGAATCCTTTATGAACCAAGAACATGTCTCGATTTATAAGATTTCTATGGAACTCTTCCATACAAAATTGGAGGAGGGACAGGCTGTGAGCCATCATGTGCTTCATTTGACCGATTTGATCGAACAGTTGTAGCGCTACAATTTCCCTCTTAATGACACTTTGGGACGAAGTGTCATCCTTGTATCTCTACCGGCGTCATATCACCAATTTGTGATGTATTTCAATATAAACGGGATTAGCTATTCTTATCAAGAGCTGTATAAGATGCTACAGATAGCGGAGGAAGATTTGAGGAATGGAGTACCAACTAGCCCTCCTAAACCCACTGCTCTTCCTGTTTCCTCCCAATCTAAACAGAAAGGGAATAAGAAGAATGAGAAGAAGAATGGTACAAATCTTCCACCACAGGCTAAGATAGCTAAACCTAAGAGAGCTTCCGAAGATAAATACCACCACTGCAGCGAGATTGGCCACTGGAAATGGAATTGTCTTGACTATTTTGTGCAAATGGGAAAGGAAAGAGCATCTACTTTAGGTACTTTTATTTTTCCCATTATTGATATCTCTTTAGCTTGTGAAGCGATGTCGTCCAGTCGGATTTTGAATTCTTCTTGTCCAATTCACATTTGCAATTCGTTGCAGGTGCTGAAGGAAAGTAGACGGCTAAAATCTGGGGAGATGCAATTGCGGTTCGGGAGTGGCAACTCTTTGGATGCAGTTGCTGTGGGCTTATGCGAGTTGGGTAAGATGACCAAAGCCCTATTTTCGGGTGTAGGACACCGAGCCACTGACTTATTGGAACTAAAACATTCAGATGTATGTGGTCCTATGAGTCAAACTGCTCACAATTGTTTTTCCTACTTCGTTACCTTTACCATTGATCTGTCACGGTTTGGTTATGTTTATTTGATGAAATAGAAATCGAAAACCTTTGAAACGTTCAAGGAATTCCGAAATGAAGTTGAAAAACAAACTGGTATATATATTAAATGTCGTCGATCTGATCGGGGAGGTGAATATATGAGTTTTGAATTCACTAATAATTTAAAGGAGATGGGATTCTTGCTCAATATACTCCTCCAGGTACTCCATAGCACAATGGATTGTCCGAAATGAGAAATCGAACTTTATTGGAGATGCTCTGATCGATGTTGAGTTTTACAAATTTGCCCTATTATTTATTGGGATATGCTCTTTTAACTGCTGCACATCTTTTGAATAAGATTCATTCCAAGGCTGTTTCTATAACTCCATATGAGATACGGACTGGTAAGAAACTGAATCTTAATTATGTTAAGATTTGGGGCAGTCCTACCTTTGTCATGATGGCTCAGCAGGATAAGCTTTTCCCTTGAGGGCAGAAGTTTAGGTTTCTTGGATATCCTTTAAACACAAAAGGATATTTTTTTTATGATACCGAGCATTGAAATGTGTTCGTAGCTCGCTTCGTAAAATTTCTTGAGAAAGAATTTTTGTATGAAGGAGGTAATCATAGACAGGTTGAACTTGATGATGTATAACTTGGAACCAACGAACCAGTGGAGGAACCTGATGTTCAAATAGATGAAGGGCCTTCAACACACACACTCCGTAGGTCCCAAATGGTGTCTAGACCTCCTCAACGCTTGTATTTGATACAAGAAAAGAGTCTGGATATTCTCTTAGTTGAAGAGACTGACCTTTATACCTATATAGAAGCGATGTTGGACATCGACATCGCGAAGTGGCAAGAGGCCATGAAATCAGAGTTAGACTCTATGCATCAGAATAACGTCTAGGACTTGGTTCCACTTTTTGAGGGAATTGTTCCTATTGGTAGTAAATGGATTTATAAGAGGAAGTGTGGGCCTGACGGAAAGGTTGAAACCTTTAAGGCCAGACTGGTAGCTAAAGGTTACACGCAGCGATCTAGTGTCGACTAGGATGAAACTTTTTCCCCAGTTGTGAAGCTAAAGTCTATAAGGATTTTATTGTCTATTGTTGCTTACCATGATTATGAGATTTGGTAAATGCATACTAAAACAACTTTTCTTAATGGGTTTCTTGACGAAGAAATCTATATGGAACAGCCGGAGGGTTTTGTATCCAGTGAAACCTCAGGCATGGTTTGTAAGCTTAAGAAGTCAATTTATGGACTTAAACAAGCTTCGCAAAGTTGGAATATTTGATTCTATGAGATTATTAGATTGTCTGGTTTTCTCAAAAATGCAGAAGAATTATGTGTGTACCAAAAGGCTAGTGGGAGTATGATAGTATTTTTGGTTCTCTATGTTGATGACATCCTAATCATTGGGAATGATATAGGAATGATGCAAGGTGTCAAATCTTACCTATGTAAAAATTTCTCCATTAAGGACCTGGTTAAACTTCTTATATCTTGGGTATAAAGCTCTATAGAGATGGAGAAATGAAGCTTATTGGGTTATCCCAATCGTCATACATAGATAAGATCTTAGAACGGTATAATTTTGCTAACTGTAAGATGGAAAATATACCGTTCAGACATGGAATTCATCTTTCGAAGAAGATGTGTCACCAAACAGAAGATGATAAGATTAGAATGTCTAATCAGCCTTATGTTTCGTGTTTCGGTACCATAATGTATGCCATGTTATGTACGAGGCCTGATATTAGCTACGCGGTTAGTGTAACCAGTAGATGTCAGTTAAATCTAGGAAATGACCATTGGATGGCCGTTAAACATATCCTGAAGTATCTTAAAGGTACAAAGGATAAGTTTATCATTTATGGAGGAAATGAACTACAGGTTAACGGGTATACGGATTCTGGTTTCCAATCGGATCCCGATGATAGAAAGTCTACATCAGGATTCATAGTTACCTTTAACGGAGGTACAGTTTGTTGGAAAAGTTCTAAACATGGGTCTATAGCTGATTCCACCATAGAGGCGGAATATATTGCTGCTTTTGAAGCTGCAAAAGAAGCTTTTCAAAGAATTAGGAGTTGTCCCAAGTATCGAGAATAAAATTTCGTTATATTGTGATAATACTAGTGCCATTACGGAAGCAAAAGACCGAGGGCGCATCAGAAGTCGAAGCATGTGGAACAAAAGTACCACATGATTCGAGAGGTGAAATTATCGTGTGCAAAGTTCCTAATAAAGATAATGTAGCAGACTCGCTCACGAAGGCCATACCTCCGAAGTTATTTGATAAGCATGTGGAGTCGATAGATATTAGATACAATAGATATTGGAACTAGAGAGAGTAGGAGATTTTGTTGGGGTTGGTGCTCTTAGAGCCAATTTCTTTTGTATTTCCCTGTAAATACTTTTGTATATATTTTATTAATGAATAAAATAGATAGTTTCTGTAATAAAAATTCTTTTATTATATGGTAGAGATGTAAATAACCATAGAGTGATTTGTTATGATACAGTTGCAAAAGCATCGCAACTGAAATTGAGCGGTATCATAACAGTATCATTCTTTAAATATTCTTGGTCAAGGTTTACAATCACTTGGTTAGTAAGTAAACCCATTGAGACCGGTACGTGTCGTATATTGGAATGTTGGATTCTAATGGTTTCTTAATGAACCATGAGTCTCGGGAGACTTGTATAGAAACATAGGTGTTTATATAAGATAAACATTGAACGACTCACCGAAGATTCTTAATAGATGGTACACCAACATCAATAAGAATCTTCTCGGGTTGAGTGAGCATAGTGATCCTCCGACTTGAGGTACCACTATAGATATATGAGATATCCTACACACTTTGATGGCAGTCACGTCACCGATGTATTTAGATCAGACCTCCGTCTGTTCGTTGGGTGTGGACTGATCCTCATTATATCCTGTGCGTATCAAGATATGATCCGTCAGTTCTGTGTACAGAGCATAGGTTTCCATTTTGAGATTAGCAATCTGTTAAAATCCATGGGCCCGTGGTACGGTGTAAAAATCAATTCTAAGTGTTATTTAAGAGATTTATAATAGAATCATCAATGGGATTATACCTAAATAGATTTGACATTTATATCTATATCTCTGGGATAATCTGGATACCTGTGACAAAATGATTATATGTATGCAGTGACATCGACCTGTATTGTTCAGAGTTTTTATCCTTGTTCATCATAATTTACGGTTGGGTAGATTATAGACACGAATTTAGATTTCGTGACGGATATGCTTGAACCTAGAGAGTCTCACAAACGAGATATACTTATTGGGAACTATGGCAACTTTTATAAATAATACTGATTATTTATAAGTCGTTTAACGGTTAAATGAAGATATATGCTTTTGGCCATTTATTATATGAGAATTGTGATATTTGACATTTATAATTAATGTATGTGCTTTGATTATTTAATGTAAATATAATACATATATTTTAGATATTTGTATTTAATTATTTATTTATTCAATTGTTGAATGATTAAATTATTTAAATACTTAATATCTTATTTCTTATGAAGATAAGACTTTTGGCTTGTTTTAATTGGAAATTGTGGCCAATTGTGATTGGTTACACTTGGAGTGATTTAATTGGGTTTTGTGGATTAGCATCAAATTGTTGGATGCTTTATAACCACAAAATAATTAAATCAATTTCCAATTTATTTAAACAAAATTGAAAATCATATGGATAATATAATTCCCCAAATTTCGATCATTGTAGGGAAATATATATGCAATATTTTTTTGTTTTGTTTTTGCATTTCATAAAACCCTAAAAGATCAAATACCAAAAAGAATGAGAAAGTGAAAGGAAGAGAAAGAAGAAGAAACTTGGAAATCTAGCATTATAGTAAGTTTTTCTTCACTTTTTCTTTAATGAAAAATATTTCTAGCATACTAGGCTTTAATATGATTAGCTTAGTTTGTTCTCTACTCTTTCACGGTTGTGATTTGATGATTTGGGAACTTGAATGAAGATGAAAGCATGTATATTAATTTAGTTTGCTTGAAATTGTTATTTAAACACACTTTTTGTCATTTTGATGGCAAGTTGCCATTCTAGAGTCTATTAGCCACTCATGTTAGGCCTATAATTATTCTTGAGGTATTTCATGATTATGCGACTAAATTGGTGTTGTAAGAATTGAATTAAAACTTTGAATTTGATTAATTTGGTTTTAATTGATTAATTTGTGAAATTATTAAAATTAGGGTTTCCAACCTTCACCAAAATTGGGGCTTTTCATATATGTGATGAGTTTTAATGTATATATTAGATGTATATTAAATTTTGAAATTTTTGGATTTGATCTTTACATGTTTTAAACATAAAGAACCAAATTACAAATTCTTGAAAATTGAGGGACCATTCAGCAATTAGGGAAAATTCGGTTTCTTTGAATTGCAAACTGAATTTTCATTTAATAGACATGAATTAATTTTTTGGAATTGATTTGGAATCAATTAGAATTGTATTTGCCAATTTTGGACTAAAATGATTAAAATTTAAAATTTTGGGGTAAAACGGTAATTTCAGAATAATCTGATTTTTGGGTAAAATTTCAGTTATTAAATATTGAGTAATTGAAATAAATTATTTTATTTTAATTACCCAAGAAAAATAATTGAAATCGGAAAATTTTGATTTTCCGCGATCCGCTGCGTTTACCCGAATTACTGCCCAAAACCCCAACATATTAGGTCCCGATTGCATGTATTTTCCATTTAACCATTAAACGGGTTATAAGTAATTAGTATTATTCATAAGAGTTTCCCTACTGCTCTACGAGTATATTTCATTAGGGAGACTCTAGATCCAGGCATATTCAACACGAAATCAAATTTCGTGTCCATAATTCACCCACCCGTAAATTATGACGAACACATATAAACTCTCTGAACCATACTGGTTGAGGTCATCACATACGTATAATCCCTTCGTCATAGGTATCCGGATTATTCCAGAGATATAAATGTAAACGTCAAATCTCTATAGATATAATCACGTCAACGTTTTTACTAACAATCTCTTAATAACACTTAGAACTGATTTCTACATTGTACCACGGGCCCATGGATTTAACAGATTGCTAATTTCATATTGAATACCTATGCTCTGTGCACAAAATTGATAGATCTATTCTTGATACACACACGATATCCTAAGCATCAGTCCACACCCAACGAACCAGCGGAGGTCTGATCTTAATAGATCGGTGACATGATTATCATCTAAGTGTGGAGGATAACTCAAATATCCACAGTGGTATCTCAAGTCAAAGAATCACTATCCTCACTCAACCCGAGAAGATTCTTATTGATGTTGGTGTAGCATCCATTAAGAATATTTGGTGAGTCATTCAGTGTTTATCCGTTATAAACACCTACATTTCTATACGAGTCTCCAAGACTCATAGTTCATCGAGAAACCATCGGAATCCGAGATTGCAATATACGATATATACCAATATCAACAGGTTTACTTTACTAACCAAGTAGTGTAAACCTTGACCAGGAACTGTCTAAGAATGACATCGTCATGATACAACTCAAAGTCAGTTACGACGCTTTTGTAACAGTATCATAACTAATCATTCTAAGGTTTGTTACGTCTGTACCATATAAAAGAGGATGTTTATAAAATAGAAACTGTTTATTTTATTCTTAATAAAAAATTTTATTAGTATTTATACGGAAATACATAATAAAATTGGCGCTCAGAGCACCAACCCTAACATGGTCGGTAAGCTTTGACCACCTCGTGTCGGCTTCCACAAACATTCAATTGCTATCAAAACTATAGCTTCTTCTACTGTTCAGGTCAATGAGCCTACTCACTTTATTAATAATGGGTTCTTCTTGTGAAAACTCATCTACTTAATGGGCCCCGGTCTTCTTGTTGGACAGTTATGACTCACAGCATCACTATTTGTACAAATCATGGTGTTGTTGTACAAATTAACTATGTGACAAAGGAAATTTCCCTTTTATCATTTGTAATTAGATTACCAAGATGTATAAATGATAGAAGGTCCATATGATTAGTTCCGGATTGATAAGATGTGAGACAGTATCAATCCACAAAGGTTTAATCATTAAATATCCATAGTCATAGTATTATCGAGACTGGACATCGATAATGCGGAATAGACTAGTATTACACTTGTGCGCGTTGTAGGAGCATAACGACATAGTTCTCATATATTTGGGTATATGATACTCATGCAAGTGTAGTAGGAGGTTGCGTTTTACCGATTTTACGGAAAACAGCTTCGCTCTCGATAGACCCCTCGGAATTCCATTGGTAGTATGACTATGTGTCTATGGAAGTCCGAATCAGGGTAGGTGTATTTGGTCTTAACCTGAGACTTGCACCGCTAATACTTGCGATAATCAATATACTTTGGTTTAGGTCATCAAGGGCTTTAATAGGTTCTGCGTACGCCTATTCTCGGTATATTGAGAATCGTTGTGTATTGGGTGTGATGTCGAGATGGAAGTATCACTCCTGTCATAGTTGAGATGATGATCATGTAGGATACAGAACTGGTTCTCTTTTATGTTGCAGCAATCAAAATATTATAACTAGGTCATGTTTATTCGATTATAGAGACTAGTTACGAGAGATTCGATATGTGCTTCGTATGGGGCAGACACATTTCCAGCCCCAGGCCTTGCACGTGACATCCGATGCTGGATCGAAATACGCAATACTACGTATACTATGCCTGATATAGATCACTTATTCCTGTAAGGATATTTCTGGAGAATTGGGTAAACATGGTGTTTTGCTAGAAGCCAACCATGTCTTGTAAATCGGTAAAAACGTAGTACTATGTACTTACATGTTCGGATAGTCCGACGACCGGATTTACTGCCAACATATCCGGGGATCCCATGGGTCGCTTCCCGAAGATTCACCGATGATGTATGACTCACACTTTATTAATCTGGGATTCATTAGTAGAGAGAGACAATTAATCTGGGATTAATTACGAAGATATTTTATCTGGGATAAAATATTAATTAAAGAGAGAATACAATTAATTTGGAATTAATCGATAAAATAATATATTCGATATATTATATAAAATTGGATTTCGACGCGGAATTGAAATTAGATTTTAATTCGGGCGAACGAGCTAATTTAGAATTAATTCGTTAGTGACGTGAATAGTAATTTTTCTAGGCATAATTATTTAATTACGTCACAACGGAAAATTTGTTAAATTGGAATTAGCGAACCCGAGCCCGGTAGTGTTTGCAGGCGCACTCACATTGCGAATTTAAGTGCGGCCCACAAGTCACATCAAGCGTCAAACCACTAGTCACATCAAGCGTCAAATCACTTGTCACTTTGAGTGATGTGATGTCTAGTCACTTTTGATGTGAATAGTGATGGAAGTTGATGGAGGTGGTTGTTGACATTAATTGTTTTTGCCTTGACTTTTTGAAAGCAAAAATTTTGGTAAATGTTTTTTTAAATTCATTTTTGTGTATTAGATACACAAACCAAAACAACCAACACTTAACACTTTTCTTTCTTTCTTTGTTCTCTCCATCTTCACGCCTAATGGGCCAATATTTACTCTCTCTTTTGGTTCATCATTGCCGAGAACCATAAGGAACAAGATGGTGATTTTTGTGGCAAAAATCACCAAGAGCTAGCACTCAAAATAGGATATACAAAGGTGATAGGGAATCTTCTTCACGAGCATGGAATCACCAAATAAAGCTTGGAGCATGAAGCTTGGAGATGGCCAAATTCTTGGAGGAGCACAAACTGCAAATTAAATTGGATTTAATGTTGTAGTTTATTTAATTCAAGAATTCGTACTTTGAGTACTTATTCGCAAAACGAGTCGGACTCGCGCAAAATCAAATCGTTGTTTGAACATTGGATTGTCATTAATTATCAGATTAATTATTGGATTAGATTGATTGATAACATGATTGTGTGAATACATGGTTGCGATGTATGAATAATGTATATCGGATGGATATTAGATGGGTGAGGGTAATTTTGGAAATTGTTGTAATAAATTTAGAATTTATTAATTGGACATGCGTGACCAGCCTATCACCTCCTTACTCTGTGTATTTCTCTTCTCACATATTCCCCTCAATGTAAATGAGGTTTCTTTAGAAGTGTTATATAATCGGGTAGAAGTAATACTTGTGCTAGCGGGAGAGAGCAAGGGAGAGATTTGTTCTAGGAACAATGTGTTAAAGTATCCATCCGTATATCATTATTATATTTATTTATATGCGCCTTATTATGTGTTTAGAATGCATGTTTAAGGGTGTATGATGATGAGACCTTAACAAAGATAATTAATTGGTTGCCAGTTACGCGAAAAACCCTCAACATCATATTAAGCGTTTTTCCTTCCATTGAGAGATGCTTACTCAAGATCCAAGACTGGCATTGGTTTGTTGGCCAAAGTCAAGACCTTTGTCCATCGATGATGTGTTTGAATCATGAAAGCTTTGTTCCATATCAGTGTCTTGTCCAAGTTGTGATTTATTGGCCAAAGTCAAGATCACTTCTTGTCCATCGACATTGATTACGAAGCTTTCCAAGGTCAATGGGTTCCGCTTAGCTGGGATCACTAAGTTTGTTGTGCCAAAGCCAAGGCTTAGTTGATTTAGAGGAAAAAGGTTAGGTAATATATTGGATATATTGGCATATATAGGATATATGTTTCGGACTTGGATGTCCACCTACTGGATCTGGGAATTGGATGAGATCCAATTGATCTTAGAGATCTACCTAGTTAATTATCATACAATTTGTTGGCCAAAGTCAAGATTGTGTGTTATTTAATGGGATCCTAGCCCACTAGGAAACAAAGTTTCCCGAGTACTCCACAGAGGGTTAGAGGCTCGCCGAAAAATAGTGGGAGGCAAGTATTAAATTTGCAATATTCGTTTAGTTACTTGCCAATACACGCTCATATCAAATTTTTCGTTAAATAAATTATATATTAGTTGGACTAATATTTAATTGTTATTTTAATTAAACAGTTAGACTGTATTCAATCTAATTCATTATAGTTGATTATATAATTGGATTATAGTAATCAATATATTTAAATTAACTCATTTCAATTAATAGTTGATTTTATAATTGGATTATAGTAATCAATATAAATTGAGTTTAACCTCTTAAATTATAGTTGATTATATAGTTAGACTATAGTAATCATTATAATAAATAGTACCTAAAATCGTTGATTAAAGTTGGACTATTAGAATCAAGATAATTGAAAGATTAATGTTTAAACATAATCCTGGGTGAAAATGTATTTAAACGACTTTTCATTTTTCAAATTGGGAATAATGAATCAGGATAGTCCTGAAAACTAATAAGTTACTTTATTTCATAAAATAACATCTTAGGCCTAAGCTCGGAGTTAAGCAAATAGTAGAACATGATATTTGGAATATTCATGTAATGATAACTTTAGTGCTTAATCCATTATGCTTGCCAAATAGACTCATTAATTTCTTAGTCAGAACTAAGGATTAGATCCTTATAGTATGATAATGAAATTGAAGGATCTTCATAGATCTATCCTTAGATCTTAGAAGTACTAAATTACAATAGTAAACTCTTGGAGAGTTAATGGTTATACTCAAGGAGACAAAGCCAAAGTTTGCAATAAGGCAAGAAGCGCAAGGCGCATCTTATTTCGATATTCTAGAAGGCCAAGGCTTGGCCAAAGGCTTCTGGGATGTGGAAAAGGGGAAAGGCAAAGTCATTATAATATTATGGGAAGATAAATGACATATCCCAAAATGTCTGCCTAATTGTGGAAAACGGGGGCACAGAAGCGTGACTGCCGTATGGACAAGGCAGACATAAAGGAAGTGAAGACGAGCAAGGCTCCGACTTCAAATATGCTTGTCATAAACGTGTTCACTACTAGTATTAAAATTGGATTTTAGATACCGGATGTGGTACATAAATATGTACTAATGTGCAGAATCTGCTGAGAGCAGGAGACTGACTTCAGATGAGATTAACCTACGAATCGGAAACAGGACGACAGTCGCTTTTTTAACCATAGATACCTAAGTTTAGGAACTACCCTTTGGGTGTGTACTTAAATTAGGAAACTGTTGTAATGTACCTAGTTAGACTAGAAACATTATCTCTATATCAGGGTTTAACCCGTTGCGGGTGTACCTTTATATCCTAGAACACTAAAGTGTTTTATTTTATAAAGATGATATTGAGATAAGCACATTAGATTTGAATAACAGTATTTATATTTTGAATATAAATGAATCTAAAACATATAACATGACAAACTAATAGCTCAAACTGATTTAATCAGTTGAGACTTAATTATGGCATTGTTGTCTGAGACACAATAAACATGACTCGTATATCCACACTTTCGAAGAGTGGGTACTATGACAGATTTGATATCATTCAAATAATTTATACGGATCCAATTTATTGGGCAAAGTGCCTAAAACACCTTTACTTGGTAAAAGTGTAAGTGCCACCGATCTGTTAGCCCTTATTCATAGTGAAGTAAGTGGGACCATATCTAGCTGGGCTAGAGGTGGATATGAATATTTCGTGACCTTTACGGATGTGGCATCGCGTTATGGTTATGTGTTTCTTTTGAAACACAAATCGGAAACTTTTACAGTTTCGACACGAAGTAGACAAACAGATCGGCTAAAGTATTATATCGTCACGGTTAGACCATGGTGGAAAATACTTAAGCAATACGTTTATCATATACTTGAAAGAGTATAGTATTCTTTCAATGAGGACTCCTCCCGGAACACGTCAATTTGACAGTGTGTCCGAACAGAGAAACCGAATTTTGTTGGACATGATAAGGTTAATCATGAGTCGCTCTGAGCTACCATTTCCTTCAACGGATAAGCATTTAACAATCCAGAACTTATTTTGAATAAGGTTCCATAATAATCTGTTTGACAGACTTCGTATTAGATATAAACAGGAAAGAAACCGGGTTTCACATTCCTGATGATTTGGGTATGCTAGGCATATGTTTGGATGATACCAAACTAAAACCCAAATCGGATAAGTGCCTAATTATGAGTTATCCTAGGGAAACCAAAGTATAGTACTTATACAACTCACAAAGAACAATGTAATTGTTGCTCACCATGTGATTTTTCTAAAAGGAATACCTATATGCAGTGGTAAGTGGGAAGAAAGTAAAACTCGATGAAAATCGGAGTAATACTGTTCCAGGCACCGAGTCCTTAATGGAACACAAATAGTTCATCAAGGATGAATCTATACCAATAATCTTCGAATACACAAGAACCACGTAAGTCGGAGAGAGTCAGAAAACAACCTGGGGTATGGGTTTCTGATCTCACCTCATAAAGATGTCAATCTTATTGAGGAATACGAACTGACTACGTATGAGGAAGTGATACAAGGTATTGACTCCCTATTATGGCAAAGTGCCATGAAATCAAAAATGGATTCCATGTATACCAACTAAGTTTGGATACTAGTTGTTGTACCGAAAGTCATTGTGCCTATTGGTACTATATAAGTCTTCAAGGAAGACGTACATGGAAGGCAACATACCAACGTACAAAGCTAGGCTTGTAGTAAAAAGGTATCGGTATCAACATTGGGTCGATTACGACGAAACCTTTTAACTATTGCCATGGTTAAATCCATTTGGATAATGCTTGCTAAAGCTGCATGTTTCATTTATGAAATATGACAGTTGAATGCCAAAACCGCTTTCCTTAACGGAAACCTTTCGGAAGATGTTTATAACATCATGACGGTTTTGTCGTACCAAAATGAGCAAACAAGGTTTGCGAGTTAATTTGATCCATAGATGGATTGAAGCAAACATAGCGTTCTTGAAACTATCGTTTCGATGTAATCATGATAGTGTATGATTTAATTCAAAATGAAAATGATTCTTGTGTATATAAGGAGGTTAGTGGGAGCGCACTGACAGTGGTGTCCTAAGTAATGATGATATATCATTTCTTGGAAATGACATTCCCATAATACAATCGGTGAAAGCTTGGCTTTCATGAAAATTCTCTGTAGAATTCTTGGGAGAAACAACCTTTATTCTAGAAATAAAGATCTACTGGGATATATTTAAAGTTGTTGGCACTCTCTGAGAAATCGTACATTGAAATAAATGTATGCGACCTGGTGTCTCATACGCTTTGAGCATATGGAGTCAAAATCAGGCCAATCCAAGTGATGGTCATTGGATTGATGTTGAGATCATCATTTAGTATCTTAGAGGAACTAAAGATGTTGTCTTATACTATGGAGAATGAAAACTTGAAGTGACTGGGTTCACTGCTGCAAGTTTCCAAACCGATTATAACTGACTATATGTCGTAACAACGGTACTATACAGTTTGAATAACATAACAGTGAGCTGGAAATCTTCTAAGCAAGCTATTGTTACCGAATAACAACAAAAGTGGATTATTGTTGCGGCTGCCTTCTGGATTGATAATAATCTAATTAGATTAGATATAGTTCTGTTAGCAGCTGAGCTAGGATACAGAGCAGGCTAAATAATTAATGGTCTCATCAACAATCCAGATATATACTTCAATATTCATCTGATTCGTTCGGATCACACATCGTGGCAATGTGATGATCGAATAAATCGCATCAGACGATAATAATGCAAATCCGCTGACAAAATCCTTTCCTCAGCAGAAATTTAGTGAACCGTACATAGTTCGGGTGTAGGACACTTGAGTGATTGGCTATAGGCCAAGTGGGAGATTGTTGGACAGTTATGACCCATAGCATCACTATTTGTACAGATCATGGTGTTGTTGTACAAATTAACTATGTGACAAAGGAAATTGCCATTTTATCATTTGTAATTAGATTACCAAGATGTATAAATGATAGAAGGTCCATATGATTAGTTCCGGATTGATAAAATATGAGACAGTATCAATCTACAAAGGTTTAATCATTAAATATCCCTAGTCGTAGTATTATCGAGACTGGACATCGATAATACGGAATCGACTAGTATTACACTTGTGCGCGTTGTGGGAGCATAACATCATAGTTCTCATATATTTGGGTATATGATACTCATGCAAGTGTAGTAGGAGGTTGTGTTTTACCGATGGTACGGAAAACAACTTCGCTCTGGATAGACCCCTCAAAATTCCATTGGTAGTATAACTGTGTCTATGGAAGTTCGAATCAGGGTAGGTGTATTTGGTCTTAACCTGAGACTTGCACCGCTAATACTTGCGACAATCAATATACTTTGGTTTAGGTCGTCCAGGGCTTTAACAGGTTCTGTGTACGCCTCTTCTGGGTATATTGACAATCGTAGTGTATTGGGTGTGATGTCGAGATGGAAGTATCACTCCAGTCATAGTGGAGATGATGATCACGTAGGATACGGAACTGGTTCTCTTTTATGCTGCAGCTATCGGGATATTATGACTAGGTCATGTTTATCCGATTATAGAGACTAGTTACCAGAGATCCGATATGTGCTTCGTACGGGACAGACACATTTCCTGCCTCAGGCCTTGCACGTGACATCCAATGCTGGATCGAAATTCGCAATACTATGTATACTATGCCTGATATAGATCACTTATTCCTGTAATGATATTTCTGGAGAATTGGGTAGGCATGGTGCTTTGCTAGAAGCCAACCTTGTCTTGTAAATCGGTAAAAACGTAGTACTAGGTAATTACGTGTTCGGATTGTCCGACGACCAGATTTACTGCCAACATATCCTGGGATCTCATGGGTCGCTTCCCGAAGATTCACCGATGACGTATGACTCATACTTTATTAATCTGGGATTAATTAGTATAGAGAGAAAATTAATCTGGGATTAATTACAGAGATATTTTATCTCGGATAAAGTATTAATTAAACAGAGAATACGATTAATTTGGAATTAATCGATAAAATAATATATTCGATATATTATACGAAATTGAATTTCGACGTGAAATTGAAATTAGATTTTAATTCGGGCGAACGAGTTAATTTAGAATTAATTCGTTAGTGACGTGAATAGTAATTTTGATAAGCATAATTATTTAATTTCGTCGCAACGAAAAATTCGTTAATTTGGAATTAGCGAACCCGAGCCCGGTAGTGTTTGCGGGCGCACTCGCATTGCGAATTTAAGTGCGGCCAACAAGTCACATCAAGCGTCAAACCACTAGTCACATCAAGCGTCAAGTCACTTGTCACTTTGAGTAATGTGATGTCTAGTCACTTTTGATGTGAATAGTGATGGAAGTTGATGGAGGTGGCTGTTGGCATTAATTTTTTTGCCTTGACTTTTTGAAAGCAAAAATTTTGGTAAATATTTTTTGAAATTCATTTTTGTGTATTAGATACACAAACCAAAACAACAAACACTTAACACTTTTCTTTCTCTCTTTCTTCTCTCTATCTTCACGCCCAATGGGCCAATATTTACTCTCTCTTTTGGTTCATCATTGCCGAGAACCATAAAGAACAAGATGGTAATTTTTGTGGCAAAAATCACCAAGAGCTAGCACTCAAAAGAGGACATACAAAGGTGATAGGGAATCTTTTTCATGAGCATGGAATCACCAACTAAATCTTGGAGCTTGGAGATGGCCAAATTCTTGGAGGAGCACAAACTGCCCATTGCCGTGAGCCACCTTGGAGGAAAGCTTGAAGTTTTGTTCCTCTCATCGCACAACCGATCAATGTAAGTATGATTCTGCCATTCTTCGTTGAGTATTCACATGTGTTTCATTACTTAATAGAAACCCAACACTTCTGTCTGATTTCAGCCTCTTTGAGCCCTCATCTTTCTTCTCTCGCCGAATGAAACCTTTTTCTACCCCTCCTCATTATTCGAACTTCCTCAGGGCAGAAAACCACCATCGACACTTCTTTCTTGGATGATGATGAAATATTTTGCTATACTTGAGAGCTTGAAACGTCCATAGAGGGGCCAAAGAAACCATTATATTAAGTGAGGAAGAAAATGACCCCTCAAATGACATTTTTGGTCATTAATATTAATTTTAAGTCGGGGAAAATTAGTAATTTACCTCGAAAGAAATATCTCATTCCTTAATTTGTAGATAAATCTCGTAGAGGTTACTATTCATCATAAAAAAAACTTATATTTTTAACGTAGTTCTTATCAGAATTTGGGAAAATGGTCGACGTGAAAGTTATAGGTGTTAGTATGAGCTTTTCAACTCCACCAAGATCACTGAAATTGAACTTCGAGAAAAAAATTAAAGCCAAAACACTGAAATTTATCTATGACTCCGTTAAGCTGAAAAGAAAGTGTTGGAACTGAAAACCTGTCTTGACTCTCCGAACGAGGTTTATAAGGTTTCTAACAAACTAACATATGATTATATGCATAATGGTATATCATTCATGATGAATTATCTATACTAGACATGTCATTAATTATTGGGGGTGTTACATTAAGTCCAAAACATTAATTTCTAAAACATCTCCTGCTACACAAGTTAAAATTAATATTGATTTGGATTTTGGTTAAGAGGAGTCATGCATGAAAATATATCGTGTTCATGTTCAAAATATTGACCACATATGACTTGCACTGTTTGTTCTCCTCATGAAGATTTTCTATTTGTTTTCTGTCGTCCGCCAAAACACGCTCATTTGGTGGCAATACGTTCAAACCTGTATTGAGAATCAAAATAATAGTTAAAATTATATTTGAATGTTTTATTTAGAAAAAAAGTAACATTATACCTGATAACTCTTTTGGAAAGACCCAATCCGATTGATCACCAACGGGATGGATAGTCTCCATATGCATCGCACGAAGAATATATGTTGTGTATAAATTTCTCCAAAGACTATAATGGTCGATTCCAGCAGCCGCTTCTCTCTAATATCGACAAGTTCAATCCAGTCTCCACCACAGACCTTAAACCTATGGTGATAAGCTAGTGATACGGATATTCGATGTGATTTAACTATATGTTTCTATATTTTTAAATGCGCCCACGGGGTCAACAGAGTAAAAATATTTTTTACTGATTCTTTTCTATCAAAAAACCATCTCTAAAGGATAATTTTGATATAGTTAAGTAAACTAAGAACTGGAAGAGCTCGAGCGTCTTTAAGAAATATGTTCAAACTTTCAGCAATGTTTATGGTCATCATGTTATATCTTTTACTTTAAAACTCCACCTTTGGCCATCTATTGCATTCTACATACTCTTTTAAATATCTAGCTATATTTGTATTAATCTGACAATGTTTTTAAAGATGCGCATCAAAGTCCTAACGTTTATATGACTTCGCAGTAGCAAAATAGGTCACTAGAAAATTATCCATGTCATTTGGTCTTATCCTAAACCTAACTTTAAGGTTCATAGACATGCAGTGGATGCAAACACCATGAGAAGCTTCAGTGAAAACTAACTTAATTGATTTCTCAATCTTTCCGTGTCAATCAGAAATGAAAACTAGATCTGCCACATCTTCGTTGCAACTGCAGAGTTTGGTCATAAACCAAATCCATGAATGATCATTTCCGGAGTCTATAATATGAAACGCCAATGGATATATCTTGTTATAACCATACTTGGGAATAGTTATAAATAGTACATCACTCACATTATCTCTTGGCTTAATGATTCTATTGACATCTAAAAATTTACCTTTTATAATGTCACCAATAACCCGATTACCAATACGACTACATTCGGCACCAACATCATTAGAAGTGTAGATGTGTGATTTCATGTACTAAGTTACATTTCTTTTTGATGTTTGAACTCTAGAAACTCTCCTAACCCACACTTTTTAGTTCAAGATTGATCAGTACATCAAGCTTCAAATCTTATGATTTTCGACCTATTTACTGTGGTTTTAAAGTATCCCCTTACAACAATCAGAGCCAAGGCTCTACGCAGCTCAAGTTTAGAGGAGTAGCATTTACCTACCCTATTTCGCCCCCACCCAATGTTAATATGTTATTTTCAGAAGGCATATTTGTCGAAGAAATGATAGGAGAGAGACATCGAGATATATCTGGTTGAATATTCATAGTAACTTCTCGAACTGTTGTGAAGGAGTAGTGTAGACACTGCATTTTTGCATAAAGCCCAATGATGAGCCTCCTATGGAGGCACTACCTGATAAGTTGCGGAAGTCGCGGGAAATGGACGTCGGAATGGAAAATTCAAAAATAAATACCTTGTAAAATTTAATTCATTTTGTTTAGCCTTGGGCTTGCTTGATTGGTCTTTGTTTTAGAATATTAGTCGCGGCCCAAAACCCTCGCAACCCACGAAAAGCCTATTTCACCCAAAGCCCAAATCTGAAAATAATTAAATCACATTTAACACATGTTACAAATTAAATTAAATCCCTTCCTAATTTAAATCAAATCTCTTTCCTACTCTAAATAAATCACCTTCCAAATTAAAGATATTCCCCACCAAAATTACACAAATTTATTTCCCTAAATAATTTAATTAAACACATCCCTTTTTTGCATGATTTTGTTTCCTTGTTTTGATTCTCACGCACAAGGAAACCCTAGGATCACCATTATAAAAAGAGGACTAAACTAAACCCTAAACTTCCTTCCTCCCCCTCTCTCCATACACAGCTCACTCTTCTCACAAAACACACGCACACATGTAGCCAACCAAGTCACAACCGACCAACCCTAAGACTCTCTCATTCATGACACAACAAAGAAATAAAAGAATAAACCCTAAACTCTCATCTTTCAGGTAAACTCCCCTCCCTCTTCCTCTCAACCTCTCGGTAGCCTTCTTCATTCTCTCTCTTTGGAACTACACTCGCGGCAAATACTAAGAAAACTAAATCACCTTTCCACGAACAAAATAACCTTTCTCTCTCTCATCAACCCACAAACTTAAACACCATTCACACCATATATAAACCTATTTTGGCAGCCACACACGTCCTCTCTTCCTTTCTCTCCATGCACAACCCCCTTCGAACCGACCAAAACAGCAAACTACCCACATACAAAATACCCTAAAGCCTTGAAGCCACATGAAGACACAATCCACAAGCCACTCACGAACCAAATAACCTTTCTCTCTCTCTAACCACTCACAAGACAGCACACACACACCACGTAAAAGACACTCACGCACTGCCACAAAGACACTTTGCATGCCACTCATACACAACACACGCACGCAGCCATACCTCACGCCATAGCACCCATATAACTGACACAACAACACCCAAAATAGTCCCCAAAAGTCCAAAAAAATAGTATAAAAAACAACCCAAACCGAGACCAAAACAGTAGCCAAAACTGAGAAGAAACCAGCCTCTAAAACCCCACAACACAGTAGCTGAAATAGTGAACCAAAACAGTCCTAAAACCACAAAAATTAGCAGCAAAGACATAGAAAATAGTGTCTCAAAAATAATGAAACAGAGAAGGAAAATATTGAACCAGAAAACCAGAAAAATTATGAAACATTAACCCTTCCGGCGATGACGTAACGCACTCCCGGGAAGTGATTTAAAAGGTAAGACCTGAGGGCACCCTTTGTTATATTTTCATTTTGTCGTCTTGGACACGGCATGCTTGGTTGGACGTGGAATACGTCCAATCGGGCATGCGAAGTCCTACATTAAAAACGGCCAAACTATTGGTCACATCTCTCTTTTAGTATTCCACCATTTATTTTATCCCGCATTTATCTTTATTTATGTTTCGCATTTAATTAATATTTATCATTGCTTTATTATTCCGTATTTATTTTCAGTCATTTATCTTCCTTTAATGTTTCGCACTTAGTTTATTATTTATCGCTTCCGTTATTTATTGTTATTTCATCTCATGCATGATCATATTTCATGTATACATTGGGTTAATGAGTGTGTTATGTTAAATGGTCGGTGCTATCTCTTGCGGTATATCGGATGGAAACCCAGATGTAAATTTCATAGCCGAATCTGAATAGATGGTAGTGCGGTCTGTACTTGGGATACAACTCCACGTACCGCTTGAGAAACGTTCAAGCACGTGTTTCATTTTGTGATTTAAATCTAGCTTTATCGTTCCGTTATTTATTTTCCATGCATTGTCTGTTTATTTATGTAATGTTACTTTATGCGCATGGGCTAATCATATGAGTTAAAGGTCCTCAACTCGAGGGAAATTCCTAAAGGCTACCTTTACCATATTTTTTTCCCGCGTCGGATGAAGTACGTTTGATTGAACGTGAGATATGTTCAATCGGGCATACGAGGTCCCATATTACTACTTTGTTTATTCATGTAGTGTTACTTGATGCGCAAGGACAAATCATGTGAGTTAAAGGTCCTTCTTTCGAGGGAAATGCCTAAAGGCTACCTTTACCATAATGTTTTGCCACGCTGGACAAAGTACATTTGATTGAACGTGAGATATGTTCAATCGGGCATACGAGGTCTCATATTATTACTTTGTTTATTCATGTATTGTTACTTCATGCGCAAGGGCTAATCATGTAAGTTAAAGGTCCTATATGCGAGGGAAATGCCTAAAGTCTACCTTTGCCACAATGTTTTGCCGCGCCGGACGAAGTACGTTTGATTGAACGTGAGATATGTTCAATCGGGCATACGAGGTCCCATATTATTACTTTGTTTATTCATATATTGTTACTTGATGTGCAAGGGCTAATCATGTGAGTTAAAGGTCCTTTATTCAAGGGAAATGCCTAAAGGCTACCTTTACCACAATGTTTTACCGCGCCGGACGAAGTACGTTTGATTGAACGTGAGATATGTTCAATTGGGCATACAAGATCCCATATAATTACTTTGTTTATTCATGTATTGTTGCTTGATGTGCATGGGCTAATCATATAAGTTAATAGTCCTCTATTCGAGGGAAATGCCTAAAGGCTACTTTTACCACAATATGTTGTCGTGCCGGACGAAGTACGTTTGATTGAACGTGAGATACGTTCAATTGGGCATACAAGGTCCTATATAGATGTCGGCCGTGGTCGCAACTCTTTCATCATTATGTTATTTACCTTTTGCATATCATTAACTTGTTTATTCATGCATTGCTATCTAGTGCGCATGGGCTAATCGTGTGGGTCAAAGGTCCTCTATTCGAGGGAAATGCCTAAAGTCTACCTTTACCACGATGTTTTGTCGCGCCGAATGAAGTACGTTTGATTGAACATGAGATACGTTCAATCAGGCATATGAGATCTTATATAGATGTCGGCCGCAGTCGCATATCTTTCATCATCATGTTACTTACCTTTTGCATACTATTGACTTCGCTATTCGTCTTTGTTTTTGTCGTTGTTTCACATTTTTCATTTGTGCATTCGTGTCATGTTTATGTTTGCGTGCTTGTTTTTTTTTATTATTACTGCTTTTACAGTTATTATTTATTTACATCTTTTGCACTTATTTGTTTAATGTGTCTATGGAATTATGAATTTGTCTTCTTTTTCATTTATTTATGTTTATGGGTGTTCAATCTTGTGTGTTGATTATATTATCTTGCATGTGTTGCATAAGACCTGATTACATTAAAGGACCGTTCCGAACTCAATGGTTTGAGGTCTTCCCTTGCGAGGGGTGAGTTCGGCCTTAAAAAATTTCCCAGTTCACACTGGGTGGCGACTCCATTTTATTTCTTTGGTTTAGTCCCCCGCGGGCTACTCCGTACTCCCGACTGGGCAGCGTCGCCCACCTCCGTGGCCATGTCCACAATCTGTCAACTCCACTGGGGATAGAGAACCGGCCTCGAAATAATGTCTTGTAATGTTTGTGATTTTTTCTTTAGTTAACCTTGTCTACAAGTGGGTTGGGACCAAGGGGTTAATAAAACTTTCTAAACTAAAGTTGATTTAACCAAAGGTATTATTAGAGTTAGATAATGATTTGGTGTCTTCCTTCACTCACTACCTTTTATAGCCAAAAGGAAAAGCTGTGAAGACATCTAGATAATCATTTACTCAAAGCTTACCTTAAAGCATATTTAAAGTGATGGACTAATTTGGAGGATCTATTGTTTATTCATGTCACCAAGGCGATAAGAGCCTAAGAGGTAAGGGTATTTAAGAGCGTTCGCTCCACCCTCATGTTGGGTTTTCTAGGTCAAACCAAGATCAAATTAAGCAAGAAATCATGTGAATACAACAAAGTAAGAATGCGGAAAATACTCACTTTGATCGGTTTTGGATGTAGGAGATAACAAAAATTCCAAGCCTTTGTGTTGTGCTCCAAGCTCCCCTTTGATGTATGTAAAGCTTCCAAGAATCTCCTTGAATTTCAAACTCATGGATTGGTTTCCCTAACACCTTTGAATGACTCCTTTAATAAGCTAGCATTTTTGATTTTGAAGCAAAATCAAGAAACAAATAAGCCCTAGGCTCACGGTAATTGAGAGAAAAATCAAGGCCATTTTCGGCCAAGCCAAATAGGAGATGAGGAACATGAAGTTCACGCCGAAGGCATGAATTGGGAGAGAGAGAATGATTTTGTGTAGTGTTGACTTGTCTAATTTTCAAAAAATTATAAGACACATACCAAATCAAAGTTTGGTAAAAATCTTTCAAGCCTTTCACACTTGTGTGTTTTACACACAATCACCTACCAACAACTTCCATAAAGTTAAAGTGACAAAGTTGACTAGTGATGTGACTTGTGATATGACTAGTGGGCCCCACTTGATTCAAAATCCGAATGGGACCGCAACCCATCCCGGGCTCGGGTTCGCTAATTCCGAATTAACGAATTTTCTGTTGCGACTTAATTAAATCAAATTTAATTAAATAATTATGCCTAGCAAAATTACTATTCATTTTGCTCGCGAATTAATTCTAAATTAATTCGTTCGCCCGAATTAAAATCTAATTTTAATTCCGTTATGAAATCTAATTTCATTTAATATATCGAATATGTTATTTTATCGATTAATTCCAAATTAACCGTTCTCTCTCTTTTAATTGAATTTTATCCCAGATAAAATTCTCTGTAATTTAATCCTAGATTAATTTTCTCTCTCTTCTAATTAATCCCAGATTAATTATGTTCGAGTCATACATCATCGGTGAATCTTCGGGAAGCGACCCATGAGATCCATGGATATGTTGGTAGTAAATCTGGTCATCGGAATCTCCGATTACGTGTGTACCTAGTACCATGTTCTTAGCGATTTACAATTCATGGTTGGCTTCAAGCAAAGCACGGTGCCTACCCAATTCTCCATAAATATTCTTTTAAGGAATATGTAATTTATGTCAGGCGTAGTATATGTAGTATTGCGTATTATGATCCAGTATGGAATGTCACATGCTAGGCTTGGGACTGTAATTGTGTCTGCCCCGTACGAAGCATATATCGGATCACTGGTAACTAGACTCTATAATCGGATAAACATGACCTAGTCATATTATCCTGATGACTGCAGTACATAAGAGTACTAGTTTTGTATCCTACGTGATCATCATCTTCATATGATTGAAGGGATAATTCCATCTTGACATCACACCCAATACACTACGATTCTCAATATACCCAAAAGAGGCGTACACAGAACTTGTTAAAGCCCCGGACGACCAAAACTACAGTATATTGATTTACGCAAGTATTAACGATGCAAGTCTAAGGTTAAGACCAACTACACCTACCCTGATTCGGACTTCCATAGACACATAGTCATACTACCAATGTAGCCTAGCTCAGCCGCTAACAGAACTACACCTAATCTAATTAAGATTATTATAGACCCAAAATGCTTCTTTTGCTGCCTCAGTTGCATCAATATTCCGCTTTTGTTGTTTATTCGGCAACAGTATCTTGCTTGGAAGATTTCTAGCTTACTGTTCCATTATTCAAACTATATAGTACCCTTATTGTGACTTACAATCGTTATTATCGGTTTGGAAACTTGTAGCAGTGAACCCTGTCACTTCAAGTTCTCATTCTTCAAAGCTTAAGAAAGAATCTTTAGTTCATCTAAGATACTTAAGGAAGTTCTTAACATCAATCCAGTGACTATCACTTGGATTGGCCTGATTTTGACTCCTTATGCTCAAAGCATATGAGACACCAGGTCACGTACATATTTTTCAATGTACGAGTTCTCAGAGAGTGCCAACAACTTTTAGATCTATCCTAGTAGATCCTTATTCCTAGAATAAAGGTTGTCTCTCCCAAGTAGTCTACGGAGAATTTTCATGAAAGCCAAGCTTTCACCGATTGTATTATGGGAATGTCATTTCCAAGAAATGACATGTCATCATTATATAGGACAATCACTGTCAGTGTGCTCCCACTAACCCTCTTATATACACAAGTATCATCTTTGTTTTGAATTAAATCATATACCATTATGATTACATTAAAACAATAGTTACAAGAATTCAATGCTTGCTTTAATCCATAAATGGATTGAATTAACTTGCAAAATTTATTTGCTTGTTTTGGTACGACAAAACCGTCAGGATGTTGTAAACATCCTCCAAAAGGTTTTCATTTAAGGAAAACGGTTTTGACGTTCAGTTGCCATATTTCATAAATGAAACATACAGCATTAGCAAGCATTATCCAAATGGATTTAATCATGGCAACGAGTTAAAGTTTTTGTCGTAATCGACACAATGTTGATAACGATACCTTTTGGCTACAAGCCTAGCTTTGTACGTTGGTATGTTGCCATCTATGTTTGTCTTCCTTGAAGACTCATATAGTACCAATAGGCACAATGTCTTCTGGTACATCAACCAGTGTCTAAAATTGGTTGGTATACATGGAATCCATTTCGGATTTCATGACACTTTGCCATGAAAAGAGTCGATACCTTGTATCACTTCCTCATACGTAATCGGTTTTTCTTCCTCCATAAGATTGAAATCTTCATTAGGTGAGATCAGAAACCCATACCTCCCAGGTTGTTTTCTGACTCTCTCAGATTTACGCGGTTCTTGTGTATTCGAAGATTGTGGTACAGTTTCATCCCTGATGAACTGTTTGTGTTCCGTTAAGGAATCGGTGCCTGAAATAGTATTACTCTGATTTTCATCGAGTTTTACTTTCCTCCCACTTACCACTGCATATAGGAATTCCTTTTAGGAAAACCGCATGGAGAGCAACAATTAAATTGTTCTCTTGTGAGTTGTATAAGTACTATACTTTGGTTTCCCTAGGATAACCCAAAAATTAGGCACTTATCTGATTTAGGTTTTAGTTTGGTATCATCCAAACATATGTCTAGCATTCCCAAATCCTCAGGAATGAGAAACCCAGTTTCTTTATTGTTCATATCTAATATGAAGTCTGTCAAACAGATTTTCATGGAACCTTATTCAAAATAAGTATTGCACTGTTTAATACGTATCCTTAGAAGGAAAATGGTAGCTCAGAGCGACTCATCATTAACCTTACCATGTCCAATGAAGTTCGGTTTCTCTGTTCGGACACACCGTCAAATTGAGGTGTTTCGTGAAGAGTACATATTGAAAGAATATTATACCCTTTCAAGTAATTAAGAAACTTATTGCTTAACTATTTTCATCACGGTCCAATCGTGATGTTTTAATACGCTTGCCGGTCTGTTTTTATACTCCGTCTCGAAACTCTTTGAATTTATCAAAAGTTTTCGATTTCTGTTTCATAAGAAACACATAACCATAACGCAATGCCACATCCGTAAAGGTTACGAAGTATTCATATCCACCTCTAGCCTAGCTAGACATGGGCCCACTTACGTCACTATGAACGAGGGCTAACAGATCGGTGGCACTTGCACTCTTACCAAGTAAAAAGTGTTTTAGGTACTTTGCCTATTAAACTAGATTCGTAGACATCATAGTATTAGAATCAAATCCGTCCTAGTACCCACTATTCGAAAGTGTGGATATACGAGTCTTGTTAATGTGTCCCAGACAATAATGCCACAAATAAGTCTCATCTGATTTATTCAGTTTGAGCTATTTGTTTGTCATGTTATATGTTTGAGATTCATTTATATTCAAAATATAAATAATGTTATTCACATCTAATGTGTTTATCTCAATATCATCTTTATAAAATAAAACACTTAGTGTTCTAGAATATGAAGATATACCCGCAACGAGTTAAACTTAGATATAGAGATAATGTTTCCAGTCAAATTAGATACATTATAACAGTTTCATAATTTAAGTACATACCCAAATGATAGTTCCTAAACTTAGGTTTCTACGGTTAAAATAGCGACTCTCATCCCGTTTCCGACTCGCAGATCGATCTCAAATAAAGTCAGTCTCCTGTTAATTAGCACATTCTGCACATCAGTACATATTTATGTACCACATCTAGTATCAAAAATCCAATTTTGAAACTAGTAGTGAACATGTTTATGACAAACATGCTTGAAGCCGAAGCCTTGCCCCTCTTCACTTCCTTCATCTCTGCCTTGTCCATACGGCAGTCACGCATCCAGTGACCCTGTTTGCCACAGTTTAGGCAGACACATTGGGATATGTCCTTTGTCTTCCTAGAAGACTGTGACGATTTTTCCTTTGCCCTTTTCTACACTCCAGAAGCCTTCGACCAAGCCTTGGCCTTCTAAGATGTCGAAGTAAGATGTGTCTTACGCTTCTTGCCCTTTTGCAAACTCTGGCTTTGTCTCCTTGAGCATAGCCATTAACTCTCCAAGAGTTTTCTATTGCAATTAGTAATTCTAAGATCTAAGTATAGATCTTTGAAGAACCTTCAATTTCAATATCATACTATAAGGATCTAATCCTTAATTCTGACGAAGAAATTAAGGAGTCTTTGCGGCAAGCATAACGGATTGAGCACTAAATTTATCATCACCATGCGTCTTCTAAAGCTCATGCTCTACTATTTGCTCAACTACCTTCAATTTCAATATCATACTATAAGGATCTAATCCTTAATTCTGACGAAGAAATTAAGGAGTCTTTGCGGCAAGCATAACGGATTGAGCACTAAATTATCATCACCATGCGTCTTCTAAAGCTCATGCTCTACTATTTGCTCAATTAAATCACAAATCAATTCATCCATTCATTTTAAACACATCCAATGGTCTAAAATTCAAAATCACCAAGAGCTATCCTAGGGCATCATATTCGGCCAAGGCATACAAATTGGGGAAAATTAATCCTATCAATTTTTCACAATTCCAACAAAGTACAAATATAATTTAACATCATCCAACCTCAACCAAATCATCAATTTGAAGAAATCATTCTCAAATCAAAAAATCCCAAATTAAAGTTTAAGAACCCTAAATTCAATTTCATGCTCAATTATGGCTCGGATACCATTATTGGGTTTTCTAGGTCAAACCAAGATCAAATTAAGCAAGAAATCATGTGAATACAACAAAGTAAGAATGCGAAAAATACTCACTTTGATCGGTTTTGGATGTAGGAGATAACAAAAATTCCAAGCCTTAGTGTTATGCTCCAAGCTCCCTTTTGATCTATGTAAAGCTTCCAAGCATCTCCTTGAATTCCAAACTCATGGATTGGTTTTCCTAAAACCTTTGAATGACTCCTTTAATGTGCTAGCATTTTTTATTTTGAAGCAAAATCAAGAAGCAAATGAGCCCTAGGCTCACGGCAATTGAGAGACAAATCAATGCCATTTTCGGCCAAGCCAAATGGGAGAGGAGGAAGATGAAGTTCACGCCCAAGGCATGAATTGGGAGAGAGAGAATGATTTTGTGTAGTGTTGACTTGTTTAATTTTCAAAAAATTATAAGACATATACCAAATCAAAGTTTGGTAAAATTCTTTCAAGCCTTTCACACATGTGTGTTTTACAAACAATCACCTACCAACAACTTCCATCAACTTAAAGTGACAAAGTTGACTAGTGATGTGACTTATGGGCCCCACTTGATTCAAAATCCGAGTGGGCCCGCAACACATCCCGGGCTCGGGTTCGCTAATTCTGAATTAACGAATTTTCCGTTGTGACTTAATTAAATCAAATTTAATTAAATAATTATGCCTAGCAAAATTACTATTCATGTCGCTCGCGAATTAATTCTAAATTCATTCATTCACCCGAATTAAAATCTAATTTTAATTCCGTTATGAAATCTAATTTCATTTAATATATCGAATATATTATTTTATCGATTAATTCCAAATTAATCGTTCTCTCTCTTTTAATTGAATTTTATCCCAGATAAAATTCTCTGTAATTTAATCTTAGATTAATTTTCTCTCTCTTCTAATTAATCCCAGATTAATTATGTTCGAGTCATACGTCATCGGTGAATCTTCGGGAAGCGACCCATAAGATCCCTGGATATGTTGGCAATAAATCTGTTCATCGGAATCCCTGAATACGTGCGTATCTAGTACCACGTTCTTACCGATTTACAAGATATGGTTGGCTTCTAAGAAAGCATCGTGCCTACCCAATTCTCCAGAAATATTCTTTTAAGGAATATGTAATCTATGTCAGACGTAGTATACGTAGAATTGCGTATTACGATCCAGTATCGAATGTCACATGCTAGGCCTGAGGCTGGAATTGTGTCTTCCCCGTACGAAGCATATATCGGATCACTGGTAACTATTCTCTATAATCGGATAAACATAAACTAGTCATATTATCCCAACTGCAGTACATAAGAGTACTAGTTCTGTATCCTACGTGATCATCATCTTCATATGACTGAAGTGATACTTCCATCTTGACATCACAGCCAATACACTACGATTCTTAATATACCCAGAAGAGGTGTACACATAACCTGTTAAAGCCCCGAACGACCAAAACCAAAGTATATTGATTGTCGCAAGTATTAGCGATGCAAGTCTCAAGTTAAGACCAAATACACCTACCCTGAATCGGATTCCCATAGACACATAGTCATACTACCAATGGGATTCCGAGGGGTTTATCCAGAGCGAAGCTGTTTCCGTACCATCGGTAAACACAACCTCCTATCACACTTGCATAAGTATCCAATACTTAAATATATGAGAACTATGCCGTTATGCTCCCACAGTGCGCACAAGTGCAATACTAGTCTATTCCGCATTATCGATGTCCAATCTCGATAATACTACGACTAGGGATATTTAATGATTAAACCTTAGTGGATTAATATTGTCTCATATCTTATTAATTCGGTACTAATCATATGGAATTTTATCATTTATATATCCCGGTAATCCAATTACAAATGATAAAAGAGCAATTTCCTTTGTCACATAGTTAATATGTGCAACAACATAATGTTCGGTACAAATAGTGATGATATGGGTCATAATTGTCCAACATCTCCCTCTGGGAAATTTTCAATAGAGAAATCCATTTGACAGTTATTCATACATCGTGAGGTCGTTTTCGCTCGGAGCGACAGATCGTTATATGGTATCATCACTCGTTGGCACGTACCTTAGGGTATAAAAAAGGTGCGCTCACTTGGTCGCTCGAACCCTTGAGTGGGGAGACCTAGTTGTAGGCAACCCTTCACCGGCGGGAGCCTTTATTAATACTCCCATAAAATTTCATGTTAACCATAGTCATATATCCTATAGAAGTTGCCCCTTTATGCTTTTGATAACCACATGCATATTATATCTCATATATCGCACGCATCTCAAGCATACATGCATCAAGTTAACCCTGTGTCTTAAAAGCCATCATAGATATCCGTTGGGTTAGAGAAGAAAGAAAGATTTGTCAAGAAGAGTTTAACAAACATGGATATCGGGGAAAATGAAACTGAGAAATAGAAAAACCTTACGGAAAGGATAGAAAGACCATTAGAGGGCCATCAGAAAAAAAAAGAAAAAAAAAAAGAGAAAAAAAAGAGAAAAAAAAATAAAAAGGAAAAAAATGAAAAAAAAAAAAAAAAAAAAAAAAGAAAAGGAAAAAAAATTTGTTTCTTTAGTCCTTAAAAGTTAGACATAAGTCTGATGATGAAATTGATTGCTTCGGAGTGAAACCTTAGAAACGATAATTTCTTGATACGGTTTTATCTGATGATTTGAGTAATTGATCTAGGTTAGACTCGTGAGCACTTAATCATAGGTTTATAGCAGTGAAAACCTGAGTAGTCGGCAAGGTGACTAATTGAAGAAATTACAAGTCGGTGAATGACCGTTTGCTTAGATGTCTATCTTGATTTGCTTGTGTTACGATGTGTGGTATGGCTAAAAATAAAAGAAAATTCTCGAAAGAAAAAAAAAGTATATATATAAACCACTTATAACTGATAAGCGTGAAGCTACCCTTGGGCGAGTATTAGGACCACCATGAGGAGAAATGCTACCTTAAAAGGTAGGTTTGTTGTAAAAAAATAAAAAAAATAAATGAGAAAGTGAGACAAAAGAAAACCATACTATATTGAGGACGAAAAAGCAATTGTAGAGCATAATTGAGACATATAGGTTGGTTTGACCCATTGAACCCAATTTTTAAATGAAATCATTGAGTTGCCTTACCTAGGAATCAAGCTGTAAATGAACCTTTGCACCCACACACTTTTAGTCTGGCTTAGATCATTTATTCAAAGACTTGGATTTGAGTTGCATCGAGTGTTTTGAAGGTTCTCTGGTCTCATTACTGAGCATTCTTTGAGGACAATGATATGTATAACTATTGGGACTATTTCTTAGCCTATAATGGGGTATGTTGATACGGGATGCCACACCATGTAGCCTACCTTGACCTAGTGCAAGCAGTAGAGAGCATAAACCTAAACCAGGTCTGGGGCGACCAATCTACCACCTCGCGAATAAGGGATATAACGAGATCTTGAGCCATAAGACAAAATAAAAAACTGAGCAATCACCAGAGTAGAATTGGAAGGAGGAAAATATAAGCAACCCTAGGGGGCAACCAAAGACTTTTATATGCAAAAGGCACCAAAGAGCACAAGGAAGGCCTAACCCATTGGAATAGGAAATAATTCCATGCATACATGCATACATGTCACATACATATAATTTTTGTTTTGTGTTCGCAGGTTTTTAAAGAAAAAAGGAAAAAGTGGCAAAGAATAGTGTAGGCACTGCATTTTTGCATATAAGTCTTGATGATGAGTCTCATACGGAGGCACTCCTCTTTAAGTTTTGGAAATCGCGGGAAACGGATGTCGGAAGGGAAAAGTCAGAAATTGACACCTTGTTGGATTTAATTCGCTTGCCTAGCTTTGGGTTTTCTCGTTGAACCTCTATTTTAACTGTTAAACTTGGCCTAAACCCCCCCCCCCCCCTCCACAAGCCACACATCAAGCCCACACACCACCAAGCCACACACCAAGCCCACCAAAAAGAACCAAACCCACGTCCAAAAGACCTAATTCACACCCAAAGCCTTCCAAAATAACAAACACAAACATTAAATAAATGTTGAAATCAAGCCAAATCACCTTCCCAAATTAAAGAAATCAAATCAAATCAAATTAAATCATATCCCTAATTAAAAGAAATCAAATCCAATCAAACCAAATCACAACACTAATTAAATAGATTTTTCCTTATAGCACACTAATTATGAGATATCCCCCATAGTTGCAATATTATTTCCCTTCTCGTAGGAGGACAAGCTCGAACCCTTTGCCTATAAAAAAAAAGCCTAAACCCAACCTTGAAACCTCTGGCTCATTCTCACGAAAACATAAAGAAAATACCCTAGCTGATTCACGCCCAAAGCATAGAAAAATAGTCACTCATTGCCGTGAACTGTAGTCCAGAAAATCCCTCACACAGCCGCACACCTGCAACCTAAAATAGCCTTCCATCACCGCAAAATAGCAACCTAAAATAGCCCTCCATCACCAAAAATCACAGCCCAGAAACAGCCCCTGAATCACCAAAAATCATACTCCAGAAACAGCCTCTGCATCACCAAAAATCACAGCCCTGAAACCCCTTCAATTATCGCAAAACACACCCTGAAAATCAGCCTTCAATTACCGAAACAGCAGCCCAAATCACCTATAAATTACACCTTTAAATAATCCAAAAACAGTAGCAAAAATAGCAGAAATAGCAGCCCAAAATAGAGGAAACATCAGCCCGAAATAGCAAGCCAATGAAGGAAAACAACGAACCAGTGAACCAGAGGAGTTACGAAGCATTAGCCCTTCCGACTGTCGCATAACGCACTTCCAAGAGACGACTTAAGAGGTTAGGCCTGAGGGCACCTTTTTTATTTATTCCCGTTCTTTTGTTATTATTTCTTCGCATGTGTATTGTGGATTCATGAATGTTGTGGCCATGGGATGAATGAAATATGTGTTATCTCGTAGCCGAATCCGAAAGAAAGGTAATGCGGTATGTACTTGGGAAATAACTCCACGTACCACTTGAGAGACACACATATTTCGTTTCATCCAATCTTATGTTTATTATTGATTTAATCATTTAGTATGTTATTTTCCTTTATGCATGATTTAGTTGTTTACTATGTTCTTTTTTTTATGCATGATTTAGGTGTTTATGTGATTAGAGGTATCATTTTTTGTGATTCTGTTCGGACGTGTTATCAAACACTATTTGAACGTATGCATACTGCCTCATCCCATTCGAACACGTTATCAAACGCTACTCGAACACGTGCATTCTGTTTACCATTCGAACGCATTTATGAATGCTACACGAACGCGCAAGCACTGGACAGATTCCTTCATCATGTTTTGCATGTTTTTTTCCTTAGTTATTTCTTTCCTCATCATATGATTAGTTAGCTCATTTTAATGTTTATGCTTTTACCGTCATTGTTTATTTACCTTTCCTCATTTATTTATTTAGTATGTTCATGAAATTGTGTGCTTACCGTTATTTCGACTTACTTTTATGCATGCAAACTTAGATATAGGTAGTATGCAAACTTATATGTAGGTTATTCTTGCGTAGACTCGGTTAAATTATAACATAAATCCTTTCATTACAAGTGGCATAAGTAAGGGACCATTCTGAACCTAACGGTTTGAGGTCTTCCCTTGCGAGGGGTGAGTGCGGCCTTAAATCATTTTCCCAGTTCACATAGGGTGGCGACTCCATGTTATTTCTCCGATTTAGTTCCCCCGTGGGCTACTCTGTACTCCTGACTAGGCCGTGAGCCTGGAACAGCGTCACCACTTTCTGTGTCCTATAGTCTGGCGACTCCACTAGGGATAGAGAATCGGCCCCGAAATAATGTCTTGTTATGTTTATGATTTTTGCTTTAGTTAAACGTGTATACCGTGGGTTGAAGGGGTTTAATCAAAGGCACTATTAGAGCTTGGTAATGGTTTGGTGTCTTCCTTCATTCACAACCTTTCTATAAGGAAAAATCGTGAAGGCACCTAGATAATCATTTACTCGAAGCTTAATGTGATGGACTAATTTGGAGGACTTGTTGTTTATTCCTGTCACCAAGGCGATAAGAGCCTAAAAGGCTTGGGTATTTAAGAGATTTTGCTCCACCCACCCTATGGGGAATCTACAATGAGAAATCTATTTGACAGTCAGTCACGCACCATAACTCGTTTGCACGTACCTTAGCGTATAAAAAAGGTGCGCTCACTTGGTCGCTTGAACCCTTGAGTGGGGAGTCCTAGTTGTGGGCAATCCTTCGTAGGAGAAACCCTTTGTCTATACCCCTATAAACCTGCAAATGAACTGTAGTTATATGACTAATAGACATTATCTCTTTATGCTTGCGTTTATGACCATTGTCATTTGAATTCAGTTGGACTTCTTGTCATGAGATGTGAATTTGTTGGGCCATTTAAACTGGGATGAGTTTGTGTTTTATGAAAATTGGGCCGAAAACTTCTAAAAATGCCGATGGGCCACTTTGTGTTTGGGCCCCCTATCATTTGAAGTTGTTTAGCCATGTTATCCCAAAAGTGTAAACATGTTAGGCCTTTTCAACTGGTACAAGTTTACACCTCACAATAGTATGATTGAGTGCTTTAAAATGATAATGGGTCGACTTATATATTCCATGCATCACACGTATACATGCTAACATGTAGTTTTAAGAGACACCATAGATACCCGTTGGGTTAGGGAAGAGGGAAGACTCGTCAAAAGGCTGTCAGAAAACATGAGCGAATTAGAGAATGAGGTATCCCGTATGGACTAGTTGGAAATAAGTCTCACTAAGGTTACCGAGCAACTGCAAGCTTTTACCGCCGCTGTGGCCAATATGGCTTTGCCCCATGCTGGAGGAAGCTTTGAGAATGAGAGGCGAGAGGACCATCTGAACAGATTGAGTGATGATATCTCTGTCTTTGATGATGACATGGCTGAGTATGAAGCATGCGCCTTTGGACTGGCTGCATTGATAGCCTTGAAGGCTAGGAACGTGGAGGTCTACGGAGACTCGATGTTGGTAGTCCGACAGATGCAAGAAGAATGGGAATTGAAGGAATAACAGTTGAAACTCTACTTATTCCACCTCAGGAGTCTGGCACAGGCCCTCCCCGATTGTAAATTCCAGCATTTGCCACGAGAAGAGAACCAAATGACTGACTCATTGGAAACACTAGCCACAACTTGGGAAAATCTGGAGAAGTTGGTGATGAGACCTCTGGTGTTGACAACGGCAAGCAAACCAGTTTATGAGATAGAAAGAATCTTGGAAGTAGAAGTCAATGATGGGAAACCTTAGTACTATGACATTCAGCGATACTTAGAACACGGGGAATTCCTGGAAGTTGCAAGCAGAAAGGACATGATAGTCATCCAGAAGTTGGCTTCTCAGTATGTGAGTTTGAAGGGAGAACTATACAGGAGGCAAGCGAATGGCATTCATTTGAAGTGTTTAAGAAGTGCATGTCGGAGTATGTGGACCGCACATGAATAGGTTGAACTTGTCACGCAAGTTAGTAAGACAAGGCTTTTACTGATCAATCATGGAAGCTAACTGCGAGAAGCTGGTAAAGCATTGTCATGATTGCCAAGCTCACGGTAACTTGAATCATCTGCCGCACACAGAGTTGCATAGGTTGTCAAAGCCGTGGCCTTTCTCAGCATAGAGAATTGACATGATCGGAGAAATTCGACCGAATGCATCGAATGGACATTGCTTCATAGTAGTGGCAGTAGACTACTTTTCGAAATGGGTGGAAGCCGAGTCGTTCCTTAATGTTACAGCAAAGCAGATGGCGAAGTTCATAGCCTGAAATCTCATATACCGATATGGAATGCCGCATCATGTGGTCACAGACAATGAAGTCTAGTTCCAAAGAGAAACAAAAGCGATGCTACAGAAGTACGGGATAGGATATCACAAGTTGTCACCGTATATACCCCAGGTAAATGGAGCAGTTGAGGCGGCCAACAAGACGATAGAGAACTATAAAGATTGGGCCGATAAACTACTGTACGCCCTATGGGGATACAGAACTTCTGTAAGAACAGCAACAGGAGCCACGCCTTACTCTTTGGTCTACGGAATGGAAGAAGTACTGCCAGTGGAAGTTAAGATACAGTCTATGCGGGTATTAGCAGAAACAGAATTACCTGAACAAGAATTGGCCTCGTAGAGATTTGAACAGTTAGCATTGCTGGATAAGAAGAGGATGAAGTCCTTACAGCATATGCAGATATACCAAAAGAGGTTGGCTCGAGCATTCAACAAGAATGTGCGTCCTACTAAAATCAGAAAGGGTGATCTGGTACTTAAACAGTCAAAGCCGTCGACGACCGACCCAAGGGGAAAGTTCAGACCTAACTGGGAAGGACCCTACATAGCCCATAAAGTAATGGGAAATGGGGCAGTGAGACTGTCAGATCTAGAAGGGAACGAGATCACTGAGCCGATCAACGTGGATAGATTGAAGCAGTATTTTGCCTGAGAAATAGAAGACCCAGCAGTCACCAGGGAAACTGGCAAAAGACCCAACCCAACGGGATAAGAAATTCACCCATGCATGCATGCATACACGTAACATATATGCATTCTTCTGTGTTTGTTCTGTTTTATATTCACAAGTTTCAAAAAGAAAGAGAAAGCGGTAAAGGCAAGCCGACCAGAAGCATCAATAGTATAGTGTCATCAGTTTCATGAATGAATCACGGGGTTGAGGCCCACATCAGTTTCAGGAATGAATCAGTATCAGTTTCGGGGATGAGTCCCAGGGATGAGGCTCACAACGGTATCAGTTTCAAGATGAGTCCCAGGGTTGAGGCCCGTATCAGTATTAGTTTCAGGAATGAATCTCAGAGGGCGAAGCCCACATTATCAACAGTTGAAAAGAAGAATTCCAGTGAAAAAAAATGAGAGAGAGAAGTCCTTGATGGTTAGGCATATGTCCTATGATAAAAATTTTTGCGGAAGGATGAAACCTTAGAAACGATAAGTGCAAGATGTGCTCTTAACCAGTAATCTGAGTGATTTATCTCGGCTAGACTCGCGAGCACTTGATTACGGAATCTTAGTAGTATAAGCCTGAGTGGTCGTTAAGATGACTAGTTGAAGAGATAGCAGATCAGTGAATGACCGTTTGCCTAGATGTCCATCATGGTTTACTTATGCTACGATATATGATATGGTTGGAAACAAAGAATAAGTCTCTGAAAAGAAAAGGAAAAAATAGACCACCTATAACCGATAAGCTTGAAGCTACCCATTGGCGATTATTAGGACCACCATGAGGAGAAATGCTACCTTGAAGGGTAGGTGTGTCGAAAAATAGAGAAAGAAATAAAAGAGAAAAAGAAAAAAATTAAAAATAAAGAGAAAAAGAAAAGAAAAAGAAAGTTCAAAATGAAAGAAATAAAAGAAAGAGACGAAAGAAAAAAGAAGAAAATCATATCATGTTGAGTACGAGGAAGTAATCATATAGTATGATCAAGACATCTCAGTTGGTTAGACCCACTGATCCAATTCTCCGAGACAAAAACATCGAGTTGGCTTACTTGAGGATTAAGCTGCGAAAGAACATTGGCACACACACTGGAAGTCTAGTTCAGATCACTCATTCAGACGAGCGGATTTGAGTGTATTAAGTACTTTGAAGGTTTTCTGGTTTTGACACGAAGCATCCGTTGAGGACGAAAATATGTTTAGCTATCAAGATTATCTCGTGAGAGGCAACACAACATATTGATATGCAACATCACATCAGGAGATCTACCCTGATCTAATGAAAACAGCAAATGATAGAGAGATGAATCGAGACTGGGGGCGACCAGCCCACCCTTTTCTCATACAACGCGGTTCGGGGATGAACCACCATCAGTATCAATTTTGGGGATGAGTCACAGGGTCGAGGCCCACATCAGCATCAATATCAGTTTTGGGGATGAGTCCCAAGGTCGAGGCCCACATCGGCATCAGTATCAGTTTTGGGGATGAGTCCCAAGGTCGAGGCCCATATCAGCATCAGTATCAGTTTGAGGATACGTCCCAGGGTCGAGGCCCTCATCAGTATCAGTTTTGGGATGCGTCCCAAGGTCGATGCCCACATCATCATAAGTTTTGGGATACGTCCCAGGGTCGAGGTCTACATTGTCAGCAATATTGGGATGCATCCCAGGGTCGAGGACCCCGTTGTCAGCAGTTCCGGGATGCGTCCCAAGGTCAAGGCTCACTGCATCATTAGTTGTAGTTCCGAGATGCGTCCTCGGGTCGAGGCCCCTTACATCATCAGTTTTGGGATGCGTCCCAGGGTCGAGGCCTACATTGTCAACGATATTGGGATGCATCTCAGGGTCGAGGCCCCCGTTGTCCGTTATAGTTATTGGGATGCGTCCCAGGGTCGAGGACCCACTGTATCAGCAGTTGTAGTTCCGGGATTCATCCCAGGGTCAAATACCCACTACGTCATCAGTTTTAGGATGTGTCCCAAGGTCGAGGCCCAAACATCAGTTGCAATTCTAGGATGCGTCTCAGGGTTGAGGCCCACTGCATCATCAACTCACCTCGAAGTAGCAGACAAGTCAGGTGGCAGATGGCGAGCTAGGTAAGAAAAAATGCATTGCATAACTTTGATAGGATTGTCATTGTCACACACTGCACAAATCCCATCAAAGTGGGGATGACTGTAGCCACTACATTTTTGCATATAAGTCCCGATGATGAGTCTCCTACGGAGGCACTCCTCTTTAAGTTTTGGAAATCGCGGGAAACGGACATCATAAGGGAAAAGTCATAAATTGACACCTTGTTCGATTTAATTTGCTTGCCTAGCTTTGGGTTTGCTCGCTGAACATCTATTTCAACTGTTAACCTTGGCCCAAAACCCCCCACAAGCCACACACCAAGTCCACACACCACCAAGCCCACCAAAAAGAACCAAACCCACGCCCAAAATACCTAATTCACGCCCAAAGCCTTCCAAAATAACAAACACACACATTAAACACATGTTGAAATCAAGCCAAATCACCTTCCCAAATTAAAGAAATCAAATCAAATCAAATTAAATCATATCCCTAATTAAAAGATATCAAATACAATCAAACCAAATCACATCCCTAATTAAATAGATTTTTTCTTATAACACACTAATTAGGAGATATCCCCCATAATTGTAATATTTTTTCCCTTCTCGTACGAGGACAAGCTCAAACCATTTACCTATAAAAAGAAGCTTAAACCCAACCTTAAAACCCCTAGCTCATTCTAACAAAAACATAAGGAAAATACCCTAGCTGATTCACGCCTAAAACATAGAAAAATAGTCCCTCATTGTCGTGAACTGTAGTCCAGAAAATCCATCACACAGCCGCACACCTGCAACCTAAAATAGCCTTCCATCACCGTAAAACATCAACCTAAAAAAGCCCTCCATCACCGAAAATCACAGCCCAGAGATAGCCCATGCATCACCCAAAATCATAGTCCAGAAATAGCCTCTGCATCACCAAAAATCATAGCCCTGAAACCCCTTCAATTACCGTAAAACACACCCTGAAAATTAGCCTTCAATTACCGTAAACAGCAGCCCAAATAACCTCTAAATTACATCTTTAAATAGTCCAAAAATAGCAGCCCAAAATAGAAGAAACAGTAGCCCGAAACAGCGAGGCAACGAAGGAAAACAATGAACCAGTGAACCAGAAGAGTTGCGGAGCATTAGCTCTTCCGACGGTCGGATAACGCACTTCTAAGAGACGACTTAAGAGGTTAGACTTGGGGCACCTTTTTATTTATTCCCGTTCTTTTGTTATTATTTCTTCGCATGTGTATTGTGGATTCATGAATGTTGTGGCCATGGGATGAATGAAATATGTGTTATCTCGTGTGGTATATCAGATGGAAACCTAGACGTAAATTCCGTAGCCGAATCCGAATGGACGGTTATGCGGTCTGTACTTGGGAAACAACTCCATGTACCACTTGAGAGACACACATATTTCATTTCATCCAATCTTATGTTTATTCTTTATTTAATCGTTTAGTATGTTATTTTCCTTTATGCATGATTTAGTTGTTTAGTATGTTCTTTTTTTTTGCATGATTTAGGTGTTTATGTGATTAGAGGTATCGTTTTTTGTGATTTTGTTCGAACGCGTTATCAAACGCTATATGAACGAATGCATTTTGCCTTGTCCCGTTCGAACGCGTTATCAAACGCTACTCGAACGCGTGTATTATGTTTACCATTCGAACGCGCTTTTGAACGCTACACGAACGCGCATGCACTGGACAGATTCTTTCATCATGATTTGCATGTTTGTTTCCTTATTTATTGACTGGCGTAAACACACACGTATAACGCAATTGTACGTATCGTTCAAGTAGTATAAAAAGTATCGATCCCACAAGGACTTAATACCTAATCTATTAATTTTATGAGGTCAAATGATTACTAGTATCTAACAGGTTGATTGATTGATTTGAAATGGTGATGATTCTAAATTTAAAAACAAGCAAATAAAATTGCACAAAAGTATTTTTAAGAAAATTCAATATTAAAAACTATCTATGATTGTGAATCTTTCTAATATCTTTTAAAGATGAAGTGGTTATTTCATGGTTGTGTAATAAATCAGTTTACTAACCTGGAACACTAAATTATGGAAAAGCCTCTGTCGATGGTCAGACAATAATACCCAGTATAACCCAATTGAACCATATGTTTATGTCAACCAAATTATTTGGATTCATTAAGTTTAAGTTCCAATTATGGCTACCCCCGCCCGACAGATATATGTCTATCCTGTAAGGAAATCTAGTAAAGGGTTATATATCCTCAAGGAATATCGTGGGCTATTAAGTCTAAGGCTGAAACCTAAAATTCCTTGGTCAAGTTTATTTTAGATTTACCATATCAATCTTATTGGTGATCAGACAACAAGAAGCATTAAGCATAAGACTTAATAAGTAAACCTTTAAATTACTCAAACTATAAAATAACCCCTTATAAATCGGTGATATTAGAATTCATCACAGAACCTGTTAAAGCCCTAGGCTACTTCAACCAAGTATATTGATTTTCGCAAGTATTAGCGGTGCAAGTCTCAGGTTAAGACCAAATTCACCTACCCTGATTTCAGATTTCCATAGACCATAGTTATACTACCAATGGAATTCCGATGGGGTCTATCCAGAGCGAAGCTGTTTCTCGTACCATCGGTAAAACACAACCTCCTATTACACTTACATGAATATCCTATACCCAAATATATGGGAACTATGTCGTTGTGCCCTCACAACGCGCACAAGTGCAATACTAGTCTTTTACGTATTTATCGATGTGCAATCTCGATAATACTCTTACTAGGGATATTTAATGATTTATCCTTCGTGGACTGATACTGTCTCATATCATTCTCCGTCCAGGAACAAATCATAGGGACCTCTCATCATTTATATATCTAGGTGATCTAATTGTTAGTTATTACCTAGGTCCCAAGATCAAACAAGCAATGAAAACAATGCGTGAATACATCAACGGAGATAGCGGAATACTCACATCGATCGGTTGAGTCGATTTGAAGGCGAATCAAGGCCAAAAACCCACTGTTATTCACGCCCAAACTGTGCAGTGAACTGCCTCCAAAACAGAATTTTTAGATGACGAAACGGAGCTCCAAGCCTCGTCCGATGGATCCCGGCTCATGGGTGAACCTCCCTACCACCTTCGCAAGACTCGTAGTGTGCTAGCACTTGCGTTTTTTGCCACAAAAACCCAACTCTTGCTTCCCATTGCTCACGCCATTTTGCTTCCAAAACCAGTGAGTATTTCTCAATTTGGGCGTGACTAGAAGGAGAGAAATGAGAGAGAAGAAATTGTGTATCTTGTTTTTTTTTGTTAAGCTTTTCCAAAAAGCCTTTTATATTTTTCAAGAAAAATACTAAAACAATTACTAATGAATTAAATCAAAAATCCAAAAGTAAATGATTTTCCCTCCAAACACTATTACACCAACTTACATCAACTATTCACATGTCACTTTAATAAAGTGATGTGATGCAAGTCAATCCATCAATCATCAATCAATCAATCAATCAATCAATCACTCAAAGTGACTTTTGATTTGACGCTTGATGTGACGATTGATTTTACGCTTGATGTGACTTGCGATGCCGCACTCGTATTCGAAATACGAATGCGCTCGCAATCACACTCGGGCTCGGGTTCGCTAATTCTAAATTAACGATTTTTCCGTCGCGTCGTAATTAAATGATTACGCCTAGCGAATTCACTATTCACGTCGCTAACGAATTAATTCTAAATTAATTCGTTCGCCCGAATTAAAATCTAATTTTAATTCCGCGTCAAAATCTAATTTCATTTAATATATCGAATATATTAATTTACCGATTAATTCCAAATTAATCGTTATCTCTCTCTAGACGATATTTTATCCTAGATAAAATATCTCTATAATTAATCCTAGATTAATTTTCTCTCTCTTCTATATAATCCTAGATTATTCAAGAGTGCGAGTTGTGCGTCATCGGTGGATTATCGGGAAGTGACCCATGAGATCCCCGGATAAGTGGGCAGTAAATACGGTCGTCGGAGTATCCGAATCACGTACGTACCAAGTACTACGTTCTACCAATTTACGAGACAAGGTCGACTCCTAGCAAAGCACCAAGTCTACCCAATTCTCCGGACATATCCATTTAAGAATATTAAGATCTGTATCAAGCGTAGTATACGATTGTATTGTGTGTATCGGCCCTAGTATCGGATAGTCACTGCTAGGGCTGGGGCTGGATAAGTGTCTACCCCGTCCGAAGCACATATCAGATGTCTGGTAACATAGTCTCTATAATCGGATATTCATGACCTGGTCACAATATCCCGATTGGTTGCGCAACACTCAAGAGCACTAGTACCGTATCCTGCTGACATCATCTCCAATATGACTGAAGTGATACTTCCGTCTTGACATCACACCCAATACACTACGACTCTCTGATAAACTCAGAAGTGGTGTACGCAGAACCGGTAAAGCCCTGTACCACCAAGACCAAAGTCTACCGATTATCGCAAGTATTAGCGATACAAGTCTCAGGTTAAGACTATACACACCTACCTTGATTTCGGCCTCCCATAGACAAATAGTCATAATACCAATGGGATTCCGAAGGGTCTATCCAGAGCGAAGCTGTTTCCCGTACCATCGGTGAAACACGACCTCCTATCGCACTTGCATAAGTATCCAATACTTATATATATGAGAACTATGTCGTTGTGCCCTCACAACGCACACAAGTGCAATACTAGCCTATTCCACATTATCGATGTCCAGTCTCGATAATACTCCGGCTAGGGATATTTAATGATTAATCCTTCGGGGATTGATACTGTCTCATATCATTCTCAATCCAGGAACTAATAATAGGGACCTCTCTTCATTTTATATCTATGGTGATCTAATCACAAATGATGAGAGTGCAATTTCCTTGTCACATAGTTAATTTGCTACAAAAACACAATGATCTGTGCAAATAGTGACGCTATGGGTCATTTTGTCCAACAATCTCCCACTTGGCACATAGCCAGTCACTCAAGTGTCCCACACCCGAACTATGTACGATTCACTCAAATTGCTGAGAAAAGGTTTTCGTCAGTGGATTTGCTTAATTATCGTCTGACGCGATTTACACGATCATCACATCGCCACGATGTATGATCCGAACGAATCAGATGATATAGAAGTATATATCTGGATCGTCGATGAGACCTTTAATTCTTTAGCCTGTGCTGACGCCTAGCTCAGCTGCTAAAAGAACTATATCTAATCTAATTAGATTTATTTTCGATCCAAATGGCTTCTATTGCTGCCTCAGCTGCAGCAATAATCCGCATTTGTTGTTTATTCGGCAACGGTTATCTTGCTCGGAATATTTCCAGCTCACTGTCCCGTTATTCAAACTTTATAGTATCTCAGTATTTAATTGTTTGGAAACTTGCAGTAGTGATCCCAGTCACTTCAAGTTGTCCTTCTCCATAGTTTAAGACAACATCTTTAGTTCTCTCATATACTAACAGATGTTCTTAATGTTCAATCCAGTGACTATCACTTGGATTGACCTGATCGTGACTCCATATGCTCGAAGCGTATGAGACACCCTATCAAGTACATTTTAAATGTACAATTTCCAAGAGAGTGTTAAAAACTCCAAATCTATCCCAGTAGATCTTTATTCCTTGAATAAAGGTTGTTACTCCCCAGAATTCTACGGAGAATTTCTATGAAAGCCAAGCTTTCAACATTGCTTTATGGGAATTTAACTGTCAGTGCGCGCTCTCCCACTAACCTCCTTATATACACAAGAATTACTTCGTTTTGAGTCAAATCATAAACCATTATGATTATTTCAAAACGTCAGTTCCAAGAACCTTATGCTTGCTTCAATCCAAACATGGATCGAATAACCCGCAAACCTTGTTTGTCGGTTATTCAAAATCGTCAGGATGTTCTAACATCCTCCAAAGGTTTCATTTCAGGAAAGCGATTTTGATCTATAACTGACACATTTCATAAATGAAATACGCAGTTATCAACAAGCATCTTCAAAATGGATTTACCATGGCAACAGGTAAAAGGTTGAACCGTTATTAACACAATGTTGATAACGATACCTTTCCGTCAAAAGCCCAGCTTTGTACGTTGGTATGTTGCCTTCCATGTATGTCTTCCTTGAAGACGTTTAAGTACCAATAGGCACAATGCCTTGTGGTACAACAACTAGTATCCAAAATAGTTGTTATAAATGGAATCCATTTAGGACTTATGGCACTTTGCCATAATAGGGAGTCGATACCTCATATCACTTCCTCAAAACGTAGTCGGTGGATATACCTTCATAAGATTGACATCTTTATGAGGTTAGATCAGAAACCCATACCCTAGGTTGTTTTCTGACTCTATCCGATCTACTAGTTTCTTGTGTATTTGAAGATTAATGGTATAGATTCATCATAGATGAACTATTTGTGTTCCATTAAGGACTTCGTGCCTTGAACAGTATTACTCTGATTTTCATCGAGTATCACTATCCTCCCACTGACCACTGCATATCGGTATTCCTCTCAGGAAAAACCGCATGGTGAGCAACAATCACATTGTTCTCATGTGAGATTTATAAGTACTATACTTAAGGTTTCCCTTAGGATAACCTATATAGGCACTGTTCCAATTTGGGTCTTTCAGTTTGGTATCATCCAAACGTTATGCCTGGCATACCCAAATTACTAGAAATGAGAAACCCCGTTTCTTTCCTGTTCATATCCTATATGACATCTGTCAAACAGATTTATATGGAACCTTATTCTAAATAAGTTTTGCACTGTTAATACATATCCTATTGAAGGAAACAGTAGCTCAGAGCGACTCGTGATAAACCTTATCATGTCCAACAAAATTCAGTTTTTGGTTCGGACACACCGTCTAACTGACGTGTCTCGGGAGGAGTCCTCATCTGAAAGAATACCATACTCTTTCATGTACATATGAAACTTACTGCTTAAGTATTTTCCAATACGGTCTTACCGTGGCGGAATAATACTATAGCCGATCTGTTTATTTACTTCGTGTCGAAACTCTAAAGTTTCCGATTTGTGTTCTTCAAAAGAAACACATAACCATAACGTGATGCTACATCCTTCAAGGTCACGAAATATTCATGTTCACATCTAGTCTAGCTAGATATGGGCCCACTAACTTCACCATGAATAGGGCTAACAGATCGGTGGCCCTTATACTATTACCAAGTAAATAGTATTTTAGGTACTTTACCTTATAAACTAGATTCGCAGACCTTATTTGAATAGTCAAATCAGTCCTGGTACCCACTCTTCAAAAGTGTGGATATACGAGTCTCGTTAAATTGTGTCCTAGACAACAATGCCACAAATAAGTCTCTATTGATCAAATCAATTTGAGCTATTTATTTGTCATTTTTATATGTTTGAGATTTTATTATATTCAAAATATAAATTTTGTTATTCACATCTAATGTATTTATCTCAGTATCATCTTTATATAATGAAACACTTAGTGTTCTAGAATATAAAGGTTTTATCCGCAACGGATATTAAACACTGATATAGAGATAATGTCTCTAGTCAAACTAGTTACATTATAACAGTTCCTAATTTAAGTACATACCCGAAGGGTAGTTCCTAAACTTAGGTATCTACGGTCGAAACAGCGACTTTCGTCCCGTTTCCGATTCGCAGAGAAATCTCGGCTTGAAGTCAGTATCCAGCTCATAGCGGATTCTGAACATCAATACATATATTTTTGTACCACACTAAGTATTTAAATCCAATTTCAATACTAGTAGTGAACATAACTTTGACAAATATTTTTAAAGTTAGAGCCTCGCCCTTTCTTTAATTCCTTCGTGTCTTCCATATCCAAATGGTAGTCACTTTGGGATATGTCAATTATCTTTCAATACTTCACAAACCTTTGGCCAAGCCTTGGGTTTTAGAATATCGAAATGATGTGCACCTTGTGCAACTTGCCCAATTGCAAACTTTGACTTCTCTCCACTAGAATAGTCAAATCAATTCTCTAAGAATTATTAATTGCAATTTAATATTTTTAAATCTAAAGATAGATTTATGATAAGTATATTAATTAAGCACTAAAGTCATCATCACATAAATCTTCCAAAGATTTTATGCTCTACTATTTGCTTAATTATGGGCTTAGTCATAATAAGTTATTTTATCAAATAAATTAACCTATTATTTATTCCCAATATGAAAGTTAAATCATTTAAAACATTTAATCCAAAGATTATATATTTTAAATATTCAACTTTTCAATTCTTTCTTGATTTCAATAGTCCAACTATTTAATCAATTTTATAAGGTACTATTTATTATAATGATTACAATAATCCAATTATTTAATCAACTATAATTTTAATATTGATTACTATAATCTAATTATAAAATCAACTATCATTTTAATTCGATTATATTGATTACTATAATCCAATTATAAAATCAACTATATATTGAATGAGTTTGTATATAGTCCAACTATATATATTTTTAAAACAACATAAAATATTAGTCCAACTAATACTTTTGATTAATATGACGAGTAAAATATAGATGAGCGCGTTTAGCGAGTATTCGAACGAATGTTGCAAATTCAATACTTGCCTCCCACTATTTTTCGTCGAGCCTCTAACCCTCTGTCGAGTACTCGGGAAACCGTGTTTCCTAGTGGGCTAGGATCCCGTTAAATATCACACAATCTTGACTTTGGCCAACAAATTGTATGATAATTAACTAGGTAGATCTCGAAGATCAATTGGATCTCATCCAACTCCTAGATCCAGTAGGTGGACATCAAGTCCCAAACATATATCTTATATATGCCTATACATCGAATGTATACCCTAACCTTTTTCCTCTGAATCAACTAGGCCTTGGCTTTGGCACAACAAACCTAGTGATCCCAGTCAAGCGCGGACCCATTGACATGGAAGCTTCGTAATCAATGTCAATGGACAAGAAGTGGTCTTGACTTTGGCCAACAAACCAAAACTTGGACACGACACCGATATGGAACAAAGCCTCGTGATTAAAACACATCTTCGACGGACAAGGGCTTGACTTTAGCCAACAACCCCTGCCAATCTCGGATCTTGAGTAAGAATCACTCAATGGAAGGAAATAAAACGCTTGATATTTAACGAGGGTTTTTCGCGTGCAAATTGGCTACCAATTTAATTATCTTTGTTAAGGTCTCATCATCATACACCCTTAAACATGCATTCTAAATACATAATAAAGCGAGTATGAAAATAAATAATAATGATATGCGGATGGATACTTACACATTGATCCTAGATCAAATCTCTCCTTTCTCACTCAAGCTAGCACTTGTATTACTTCTACCCGTTACACTACACTTCTAAAGAAACCTCATTTACATTGAGGGGAATAGGTGAGAAGAGAATACAAAGAGAATAGAGGTGATAAGGCTGGACACGCAGGTCCAATTTAATAAATCGAATTTATTACAACAATTTCTAAAATTGCCCACCCATCTAATATACATCCGATATACATTATTCATTCAACACAACCACGTATTCACACACATAAGCATGCTATCAATCAAATTAATTAATCTGATAATTAAGTGATCATCCAATGTTCAAACAACGATTTGATTTTGTTCGAGTCAAACTCGTTTTTGCGAATAAGTACTCAAAGTACGAATTCATGAATTAAATTAAACTACATCATTAAATCTAATTTAACATGTATTTAATACTAATTCACTATTCAATTCCAAATTAAATATTACACTTTATTTAATAAACCTTTTACGATTTAAATTCCAAATTTAATCGTAACGCGTCTCAAAGACCGATTAACGTCCAACGTCAATTCAATTAAAGTCCAATGGGCTTTTAATTGATTTCTTAAGGCGTGGACTTTTGGTCAACTCGGGTCAAACCGATAACCAAAGTCCAATCCGGGATTTACCCCATAAGCCCATAAATCAATCTTGGCCCATTAGGCCCAATTGAACTTTAAAGGTTCATTAGTCGCATTTGGGCTTTATGGTTAAGTTTTGGGCCCAATTGGATCCAATCCATTTGGCCTAAACCCAACTTGATAAATCAAAGCCCAATAAGCCCAATAACAACTTTAAAGCCCAAATCCAATTTTAAGGCCTCAAATAATTAAATTACATAATCCAATTTAGCAATTTAATTACCTAAAGTGTTATATATGATTAATCACTAAATCAACATTTCCAAAACATCAAATTAGTCCAATTAATCATACTCAATCATTATCATATGTCCAACACACAAATTGAAAAATCAAACCCATTACATGCTTAATGCTCTCGGCCAAGGAAGGATTTTGTGTCCGATTGGTTTCAATCCAATCGAACCCACAATCGACATTAAATCACCACCCTAAATGATTTCCAATACATCCAATGTTCAAAAATCAAAATTACCAAGACATTAAGGGCATACTCATTCGGCCAACACAAGCAATTTGGGATTTATGTTCAATTCAAAATTCAATCCAATTGACTTCAAATTAACATCATCCTAATGATTCTAACTCATCCAATGAATCAAAACCAAAAATTCCAAATTTCCAAACATGCTTGAAGATTCGGCCAACATGAATAAATTGGGAGGGAAAATTATTCCAAATTAATTTCTTGAAATTGATCCAATCCAACTTCAATTAAAGATCATTTAAACATGCTCAATCAATCAATTTAACCAAATCATGCTCAACAATCAAAATACCCAATTTTTAAGCCCTACATTTTTCATGCTTGAACCTAAGCTCTTGATGCCATTGTTGGTTATTATCTAGGTCCCAAGATCAAACAAGCAATGAAAACAATGCGTGAATACATCAACGGAGTAGCGGAATACTCACATCGATCGGTTGAGTCGATTTGAAGACGAATCAAAGCCCAAAACCCACTATTATTCACGCCCAAACTGTGCAGTCCACTGCCTCCAAAAAACAGAATTTTGAGATGACGAAACGGAGCTCCAAGCCTCGTCCAACGGATCCCGGCTCATGGGTGAACCTCCCTACCACCTTCGCAAGACTCGTAGTGTGCTAGCACTTGCGTTTTTTGCCACAAAAACCCAACTCTTGCTTCCCATTGCTCACGCCTTTTTGCTTCCAAAACCAGTGAGTATTTCTCACTTGGGGTGACTAGAAGGAGAGAAAAATGAGAGAGAGAAGAAATTGTGTATCTTGTTTTTTTGTTAAGCTTTTCCAAAAAGCCTTTTATATTTTTCAAGAAAAATACTAAAACAATTACTAATGAATTAAATCAAAAATCCAAAAGTAAATGCTTTTCCTCCAAACACTATTACACCAACTTACATCAACTATTCACATGTCACTTTAATAAAGTGATGTGATGCAAGTCAATCCATCAATCCATCAATCAATCAATCAATCAATCAATCACTCAAAGTGACTTTTGATTTGACGCTTGATGTGACGATTGATTTGACGCTTGATGTGACTTGCGATGCCGCACTCGTATTCGAAATACGAATGCGCTCGCAATCACACTCGGGCTCGGGTTCGCTAATTCTAAACTAACGATTTTTCCGTCGCGTCGTAATTAAATGATTACGCCTAGCGAATTCACTATTCACGTCGCTAACGAATTAATTCTAAATTAATTCGTTCGCCCGAATTAAAATCTAGTTTTAGTTCCGCGTCGAAATCTAATTTCATTTAATATATCGAATATATTAATTTACCGATTAATTCCAAATTAATCGTTATCTCTCTCTAGACGATATTTTATCCTAGATAAAATATCTCCGTAATTAATCCTAGATTAATTTTCTCTCTCTTCTATATAATCCCAGATTATTCAAGAGTGCGAGTTGTGCGTCATCGGTGGATTATCGGGAAGCGACCCATGAGATCCCCGGATAAGTTGGCAGTAAATACGGTCGGCGGAGTATCCGAATCACGTACATACCAAGTACTACGTTCTACCGATTTACGAGACAAGGTCGACTCCTAGCAAAGCACCAAGTCTACCCAATTCTCCGGACATATCCATTTAAGAATATTTAAGATCTGTATCAAGCGTAGTATACGATTATATTGTGTGTATCGGCCCAGTATCGGATAGTCACGTGCTAGGGCTGGGGCTGGATAAGTGTCTACCCCGTCCGAAGCTCATATCGGATGTCTGGTAACATAGTCTCTATAATCGGATATTCATGACCTGGTCACAATATCCCGATTGGTTGCGCAACACTCAAGAGCACTAGTACCGTATCCTGCGTGACATCATCTCCAATATGACTGAAGTGATACTTCCGTCTTGACATCACACCCAATACACTACGACTCTCTGATAAACCCAGAAGTGGTGTACGCAGAACCGGTTAAAGCCCTGTACCACCAAGACCAAAGTCTACCGATTATCGCAAGTATTAGCGATGCAAGTCTCGGGTTAAGACTTTACACACCTACCTTGATTTCGGCCTCCCATAGACACATAGTCATAATACCAATGGGATTCCGAAGGGTCTATCCAGAGCGAAGCTGTTTCCCGTACCATCGGTGAAACACGACCTCCTATCGCACTTACATAAGTATCCAATACTTATATATATGGGAACTATGCCGTTGTGCCCTCACAACGCACACAAGTGCAATACTAGCCTATTCCGCATTATCGATGTCCAGTCTCGATAATACTCCGGCTAGGGATATTTAATGATTAATCGTTCGGGGATTGATAGTGTCTCATGTCATTCTCAATCCAGGAACTAATCATAGGGACCTCTCTTCATTTATATATCTATGGTGATCTAATCACAAATGATGAGAGTGCAATTTCCTTGTCACATAGTTAATTTGCTACAACAACACAATGATCTGTGCAAATAGTGACGTTATGGGTCATTTTGTCCAACACTAATCACAAATGATAAGAGTGCAATCTCCTTTGTCACATAGTTAATTTGTATAACAACACCATGATCTGTACAAATAGTGACGCTATGGGTCATAATTTTCCAACAAAAGGATCAACTTTTACTATTTACTATTTAAATATCTCCCTTAATATAATATATTAACTTGTGATTATTTTACCAACGGTCCATATGGGCGGTAACCTGATTAAGTCAAATTAAGTCCAACCAGCCATAAAGGCGGAACCAAAATAAACCTGCCATATAGGCGGTGAGAAAATTTAATTACCAACCGACCAATCTGGCGTTATCCTTGATTAGTCAGGTTTAAACCAGATTAAAATGAATTACCAACCTACCAATATAGCGGTATCATTTTTAAGTCAAGATTTAAATAGTAAATATATTATATTTAAGGGAGATTAATCTAAATAACAATAGTAAAAGAATTACTTTTCACCCTAGCAGGGGGAAGTTACCTCCTCATGGTGAATAGTAAAAACTGTAAAAAGTAAAGAATGTAAATTACTATTATTACAGAACGTAATTAAAATTAATTACAAACTAAAATTTAAAAGAAACTAGATAGAAAACTCTTTATTTACATCAGAGAAATTAGAGAGGAAGGTACATCTGAAACTGAAATTCTGAGCTCTATTTATAGGCGTCAGTAGGGGGTCGGCGTCGCGACGCTGGTGATTGTCGATGTGGCAGCTTCTGGTTCGTCACGTGGGAATCTGGATAAGGTGATAAGGTGACACATGGCAAGGCGGTTTGGAGTTCAATGATTGGGACACGTGTCGGCTCGTGATTGGCTGATTTCATATTATTATCTGCCACGTGTCAATGAGTCAATAATTGAGCTGACGTGGCGACATGTGGTGAAAGTCACTGTCGGCACTATAGAATGATGACACGTGGCATGCTGTGATTGGTTATGATGATGTGGCGATGATATGGAACTTTGACTTGGTCAATCGGTGATGTCGATGATGATGTGGCAGACACGTGGAGTGACACGTGGTGATGGTGACTGTCGACATCGTAGGATGATGACATGTGGCACGGCGTACGTTAGCAGATCGGTTGTGATGGTGACACGTGGCACGGCGCACGTTAGCAAAGTCAAATTTCTCAGATTCTGAGTTGTGGACCCGGCACACATTAGCATTGTTCGGCGTATGTTAGGCGTCGCGATGCCAAAGGCTTGCGCGTCGTGACGCGCCAAAATTACCAAAATACCTTTTTTTCCAATTTTCACTGTTTTGGCCCCAAATCACCTCCAGAGAGTCCTGAAACTTTATTTATCTACAAAATAACACAAAACACATCAAAATATTCACAAAACTCAAGAAACTATACAAAATATTAGGTTAAATGAGTGGGAAATAGTGATATAATTATCACTCATCACACCCCCAAACCTAATATTTTGCTTGTCTTTGAGCAAAACATAGAGTAAATTAACATAAACATCTTTAAAGTAAAATTTAACTAAGCCACTTTTGTAGGGATCACGGTTGCATTTAGCGTATGCAACAAGCCTTTAAACCCCTAAGTGTCACTAGTGGACGAGTTGTAGTCTCGTGAGGGTTTACAGCATTGATACCCACAAACATTTTACAAAAGTAAAAAGAAAGTAAAACTAACGCACACAAAAGCAAAAAGACAAGCGAAAAGAGAATAAAGAAGTTAGTGACTAATCAGGTGAAACTTCTACTCCAAGTTACTAGTTGTTTTTTTTCCTTCTAAATTACCGAATAAGTAAATTCTCCGATTATATTTACCATTCTCCATATACACATCCAACAGAATATTAAACAACTCATTTTTGCCAACAACAGTCATAAGTGCAGTTGAGAAGACAGTAATATTTGTGTCCTAAAGTTTTATCAGAATTCACACCTTTTTTTACCAATGGAATAATTTTTCTGATTTTTCTGATTTTTTTCTTTGATTTTTGATCTTTTTTTTATTTATATACAATATCTTCCATCTATGTAGCGAGTGTTGGGTCGGTGACTCCCAAACCAGTTGGCTTTAGGACACCAAGTGTTAAGACACCCCTACGAACTTAATTACTCAGACTTCAAATATATATATTTTTGCAGCATCTTTGATCCATGTAGCAAGCTTTGGGCCAGTGACTCCGAAACGAGTTGAATTTAGGGCACTAGGTGTTAAAACACCCTTACAGACTTAATAACTCGGACCTCAGACGTTTTTTTTTTACTCCATCACTTTTTGAGATGCTTCCTCCAATTAAACTAGAGCACTGAATATTACAAACTTTTCAATTTTAGCTCATGTCCGTATGTTACAATGCATGTTGATAATATCTGCTAATTGAGCATATGAAGATCCATTTTAGTCAGTTTTATGGAGAATTTACAAATTAAATAATTTAAAATGAAATAAACAAAAACTAACTTGTTTTAAAAATGGTTTGAGATACGTCTTAGGAGTGAAAACTCCTTACTCAGCTATCTCTTACCAATTTCACATTTTTAGTCAAAATAAAAACACAAAAACGCAAAATATTTTTGTAATTTTTGAAAACATTTCAATTTTTTTGTATTTTTCGCAAAATTTTAGACTTAAAAAAAAACACAAACTAAAAACAAGGTACCGATCAACTAAACCTAAATGAGACATTATCCCCAATGTCTTAAACAGTAGAAGAAGAGTTTAGAAGATAATACATCGTTAGCTGAAATTCTACAGGAAATTAAAGATTAAGATCCAGATTAATCCGGCGCCACTTACCACGATCGTCCTCGGACCAATTTATCTTTGAAATGATAGGGTCAATTTGTGGTTCATAGGCTAAGAGTTGGTCTATTAGATCCGCAGCAGTTCTGGCAGTGAAGATGAGTTCTTTTAAAGGTTTTGACATGAACCCATTTCTTCGGGCATCATCAAGAAACACACAAAGAAAATCATAAAATCCATCAACGTTAAACAGCCCAATTGGTTTCTGGTGTATGTTCAAGTTCGCCCAAGATAACACTATAAAAATTTCCTCCCATGTGCCCAAGCCACCTGGCAAAGCAATAAATGCATCAGCACGGTTAATCATTTCTACCAATCATTCAGACATACCTGGCACGATCAGTTCCTCTCCATTTAATGGTCAAATAAGATTTGCCTCCGCCAAGGGTTTTGGGATGATTCCCAAAACGTGACTGCCTCATTCCTGTACAGCCTTTGAAACGATCCCCATTAGTCCAAGATTACCTTCGCCATATACTAAGTGCATATTTCTTGCAGCTAAGACTCGACCCAATTCATGTACTGGTTCTACGTATTGTGGCTTAACACCAACACTAGTTCCGCAAAACACACAGATGTTTTCAACTCATCTTCTTGAAGTGGCTTCTATGTTTTGCTCTGGATGTCTTCAAAAGTGCAATGATGAGTTGAATTTATAACACCTTAAAAAGGTGAGTAAAATAATAGCACTAGTACCTGCCAAATGACAATTATTAGTTAATAGTAAAATAAATCGTGATAATCAAAAAGGTCTGGATCCTGTCGGAGAATATAAAAGAAAACAACAAAACAAATTACAATTATTAGGAAAAGACAAAGAGATATAATATTTACAAGAAAAGTAGTGGCTTGATTGACGTCTATGCGTCAGGGACAAGCTTCCCATCCAATTTTCTTATAAATTGGAAAACAGGGTCTTTTTGAGTCAGATTCCCGAGACTTAACTGTTGTCTTTCTTTTTGAAATTGTGTATGTAATTTGCGAATGGCTATATGAACATATCTACTGGGATGCATCTCAAGAGTCGAAGATATATTATCTACAGACTTCTTACTCAAGCCATCCCTAATGAATTTAATTTTATCTTCGCGATTATCAGACACCATTCCTAAATAATGACAACGAGTATTGCAATTACAGTGTGCACATTTTTAACAAACACCCATTTGCTTAGCTCTACGTTTCTTTGCATAGGTGTTTCTTCCAAAACCAGGCAGATGTGAAATAAAAGAGTCAGAAGACTCACCTGCCAATCGGACCCGTGCTTCAACTACCCAACGAATATCTTTAGGAACACCATGGATCGTTAGTAATCTCATCCGTTTTAAGCGAGCTTTGTAGACTTTCATCAGAGAGTTTTGAGGGAGATAAGGAAATTGCTTGTAAAGTTTTGCGAGAATTTCTTCCAACGTGAAATGACTTTACCTGCAAAAATTAAACACACAAAAATAAAACACAGCAGATCATAATATATACACAAATTGCATTGGTTTCCTCCCTGCGAGTGCTAAGTTTAAAGTCGTCAGCTAGACGTGACTTCTCGAATGTTAGGCTGGATCTGAAAGTGTGACACTTTCTTTTTGTCGCTCAAATGATTCTCCCCAGTAGTGCTTAACAGGCTTGTTTTTAACCTTGAAAGTTTTGTTGGAGTCAGGATCATGTATCTCAACGGCTCTATCTGGTAAAACTTTGGTGATCACAAATGGACCTGACCACCGTGATTTTGGCTTCCATGGGAAGAATTGTACCATTGATTTGTTTAACAGTACATTCTGCCCTGGTTCCAGTTGTATGCGTACTAACTTCTCATCATGTCTCTTCTTGTCCTTTTCTTTGTACAATTTGGTATGCTCAAAAGGCTGATTGTGAAATTCCTCCAATTCATTGAGCTGGTGGAACTTTTTCTCTTCTGTTGCTTGTAGTGCAAGAATTGGCTTTTTCAGTACAAAAGACGCTTTATCTTCAGGCTCCACAGGCAATTGACATGTTTTAAGTTTGTCAGTAGAACTTTGCATTGCATTGGAGTTCTGAATGGTACTGTGTATCACATCAAGTCTGAAACATTCCTCATTCTTTTCATCATCTAGGAAATTCATGGCCTTGAAAACATTTAATGTTACCTTTTGGTCTTGTTCCCTCATGGTTAATTCTCCATTATGTACATCAATAATGGTTCGACCTGTAGCCAAGAATGGTCTCCCGAGGATGATTGGCACGTCTGCGTCTTCCTCCATATCAAGGACAATAAAATATGCTGGGAAAATGAATTTGTCAACCTTGACCAGCACATCCTCAACTACGCCTCTTGGAAATACGAGCGTTCTATCAGCAAGTTGTAGAGAGACTGAAGTTGGCATTGTTTCTCCAATCTGCAGTTTCCTGAAAATAGAAAAAGGCATCAAGTTAACACTTGCACCTAAATCACATAAAGCCTTACCAAAGTTATGTTATCCTATGATGCATGGAATGGTGAAACTGTCAGGATCTTTCAACTTTGGGGGAAGTTTCCTCTGAATGATGGCGCTGCATTCTTCTGTCAATGCTACTGTCTCGTAATCTCCCAATCTCCGTTTTCGTGAAAGAATGTCTTTCATAAATTGTACATAGCTGGGCATTTGTTCCAAGGCTTCTGCAAATGGAATGTTGATGTGCAGCTTTTTAAACACGTCCAGGAAACGAGAAAACTGCTTGTCTAGTTTGTTTTTCTGAAGACGTTGAGGAAAAGGTGGAGGTGGAGTGATCTGTTCTTTTTCCTTTGCTTCTTTTTCCTCCATCTGTTGCTTTGTTTCTTTTGAAACTTCCTCAATTGTTGTTTTGGCTCCAACATCTTTGTTGATTTCAGTACCGCTTTTTAACATGATGGCATGACACTGCTTCTTCCCTATGTTCCTTGGATTTGGTTCTGTGTTGCTAGGAAGATTACCTGGCGGTCTGTAACTTTGAGCATTGGCCAGTTGTCCGATTTGATTCTCCAGTGCTTTGATGGAAGCAAATTGGCTCTGAAAGATAGCATCATATGCTGCTTGTTGCTTTTTGAACATCTCTGCAATCCATTCTTTCATTTCTGGTTTTTTTTCATGTTCATGGCCTTTGTTCTGTAGTTGAAATCCTGCTGGTGGATAGTTCTGCTGTTGGAATCCTGGTGGTGGATTGTTCTTTTGTCCTGAATTATTGCTCCATGAAAAATTGGGATGATTCCTCCACCCTGGGTTATAGGTGTTGGAATATGGATTGTTCTACTGTCTGTTGAAATTGTTGACATAATTCACCGTATCTTCAAGTTGGTTTGGTTCTGGTGCTCCTCCATATGGTGAACTTGTGGATCCAGTGCTGAAAGTCTCCATGAATTTCCATATCTGATCCAGCTTGGCGTTGACTGCTATATTGGCTCCACTTTCATAAATTCATGCAATTCTTTGGATCATGCTCCTTTCTGTTGGCCACAAGCACATTGTTGTTGGCCATTTCTTCGATTAGGTCCCTGGCTTGATCTTCTCCTTTTGCCATTAAAGCTCCTCCAGCAGCAGCATCGATTGTGGTTCTCATCAGTCCAGAAAGTCCATTATAAAAGGTTTGGACTTGAAGCCATTTTGAAATCTCATGGTAAGGACATTTCTGGAGCAAATATTTCTACCTTTCCCAAGCTTCGTAGAGAGTTTCTGAGTCTTGTTGCACAAAGGATGTGATTTCATTCCTCAGCTTTCCAGCTCTGGCTGGTGGAAAGTACTTTGCAAGAAATTTGGTGGCTAAAGTGTTCCAAGTTGTGATGGAACCTGCTGGTAGTGAATGTAGCCAAGCTTTAGCTCTGTCCTTCAAGGAGTATGGGAAAATACGCAGTCTCATTGCTTCTTCAGCTTCTCGGTTGTAATTGAAAGTGCCGCAAACTTCCAGGAAGTTGCTGATGTGGGCATTAGGATCTTCAGTTGCATTCCCCCCAAACTGAACTGACTGCTGAATCATCTGAATTCATGTTTTCATGTCACCTGCATTTGCTGGTAAGGGAGGAAGTACAATACAAGAAATGAGTCTGTCAACCACCGGAATGGTTCTGTCTCGAATGGGAATTGGTGGTGCAACCTCCAAAGGTTCAGGTTTCATGTTGACTAAAGCGTCTTGGCCTTCTCGCCTTTCCATTCTCAAATGTCTGATGGTTCTTTCAATTTCTGGGTCAAGCGGTCGGAGTTCAAAGCTTCTGGTTCGTCTCAAGAAGTTTCTGAGAATCTGAAACACAAGAAAACAAAAACAATAAGTAAAAAGAAATTGGATACAAGTAAAGGTATCTAACCTCTAAACTAATAGTGAAAGATAAATAAGTCCCCGGCAATGATGCCAAAAACTTGACCGGCGTAAACACACACGTATAACGTAAACGTACGTATCGTTCAAGTAGTATAAAAAGTATCGATCCCACGAGGACTTAATACCTAATCTATTAATTTTATGAGGTCAAATGATTACTAGTATTTAACAGGTTGATTGATTTATTTGAAATGGTGATGATTCTAAATTTTAAAAAAAAAAGTAAATAAAATTGCACAAAAGTAGTTTTAAGAAAATTCAATATTAAAAACTATCTAGGGTTGTGAATCTTTCTAATATCTTTTAAAAGATGAAGTGGTTATTTCATGGTTGTGTAATAAATCGGTTTACTAACCTGGAACACTAAATTATGCAAAAGCCTCTGTCGATGGTCAGACGCGAATACCCAGTATAACCCAATTGAACCATATGTCTATGTCAACCAAATTATCTGGATTCATTAAGTTTAAGTTCCAATTATGGCTACCCTCGCCCGACAGGTATATGTCTATCCTGTAATGAAATCTATTAAAGGGTTATATATCCTCAAGGAAGATCGTGGGCTATTAAGTCTAAGGCTGAAACCTAAAATTCATTTGTCAAGTTTATTTTAGATTTACCATATCAATCTTATTGGTGATCAGACAACAAGAAACATTAAGCTTAAGACTTAATAATTAAACCTTTAAATTACCCAAACTATAAAATAACCCCTCATAAACCGGTTATATTAGAATTCATCACAACCCCGGATAACTAACTTAGTTATGACACATAACTAGGGATTGTAAAAAAAAAAAACTTAAAAGTAAAAGACATAAAGTAAAAATGCTTAAAAGTAATTGCGGTAAAGTAAAAGCTGAAAAGTAAATTACAATAAAATAAATGCTAAAGTAAAAGGATCAACTTTTACTATTTACTATTTAGATATCTCCCTTAATATAATATATTAACTTATTTTACCAACCGTCCATATAGGCGGTAACCTGATTAAGTCAAATTAAGTCTAACCAGCCATAGAGACGGAACCAAAATAAACCTGCCATATAGGCGGTAAGAAAATTTAATAACCAACCGACCAATCTGGCGGTATCCTTGATTAGTCAGGTTTAAACCAGATTAAAATGAATTACCAACCGACCAATATAGCGGTATCATTTTTACGTCAAATTTTAAATAGTGAATATATTATATTTAAGGGAGATTAATCTAAATAGTAATAGTAAAAGAATTACCTTTCACCATAACATGGGGAAGTTACCTCCTCCTGGTGAATAGTAAAAACTGTAAAAAGTAAAGAAAGTAAATTACTATTAATACAAACATAATTAAAATTAATTACAAAACTAAAATTTAAAAGAAACTAGATAGAAAACTCTCTATTTACATCAGAGAAATTAGAGAGGAATGTACATCTGAAACTGAAATTTCGAGCTCTATTTATAGGCGTCAGTAGGGGGTCGGCGTCGCTACGCGCAGCTCGCGTCGCGACGCTGGTGATTGTCGATGTGGCAGCTTCTGGTTCGTCGCGTGGGATTCTGGATAAGGTGATAAGGTGACACATGGCAAGGCGGTTGGGAGTTCAATGATTGCGACATATGTCGGCTCATGATTGGCTTATTTCATATTCTTATCTGCCACATGTCAATGAGTCAATAATTGAGCTGACGTGGCGCTGACATGGCGACACGCGGTGAAAATGAATTTCGGCACCATTGAATGACGACACGTGGCATGCTGTGATTGGTTGATGATGACATGGCGATGATGTGGCACTTTGACTCGGTCAACCAGTGATGTGGATGATGACGTGGCAGACACGTGGCGGTGGCGACTGTCGGCACCGTAGGATGATGACACGTGGCACGACGCACGTTAGCAAAGTCAAATTTCTCAGTTTCTGACTTGGGAACCCGGCGCACGTTAGCACTGTTCGGCACACGTTAGACGTCGCAACGCGCCAAAATTACCAAAATGCCATTTTTTTCTAATTTTCACTGTTTTGGCCTCAAATCACCTCCAGAGAGTCTTGAAACTTTATTAATCTACAAAATAACACAAAACACATCAAAATATTCACAAAACTCAAGAAACTATACAAAATATTAAGTTAAATGAGTGGGAAATAGTGATATAATTATCACTCATAAGTTATTTCTTTCCCCATCATATGCTTAGTTAGCTCGTTTTAATGTTTATGCTTTTAACGTCATTGTTTATTTACCTTTCCGCATTTATTTATTTAGTATGTTCATGAAATTATGTTCTTACCGTTATTTCGACTTACGTTTATGCATGCAAACTTAGATATAGGTAGTATGCAAACTTATATGTAGGTTGTTCTTCCGTAGACTCGGTTATATTATAACATAAATCCTTTCATTACAAGTGGCATAAGTAAGAGACCATTCCGAACCCAACGGTTTGAGGTCTTCCATTGCGAGGGGTGAGTGCGACCTTAAATCATTTTCCCAGTTCACACTGGGTGGTGACTCCATGTTATTTCTCTGGTTTAGTTCCCCCATGGGCTACTCCGTACTCCCGACTAGGCCGTGCGCCTGGAATAGCGTCGCCGATTTCTGTGTCCTACAACGGTTAAAAAATGAACCATCTCTCAACTAGTAACGGTTCAAAAATGAACCATCTCTCATCAAGTAACGGTTCAAAAATGAGCCATCTCTCAACTCAAGTAACGGTTAAAAAATGAGCCATCTCTCACCAAGTAACGGTTCAAAAATGAACCATCTCTCATCAAGTAACGGTTCAAAAATGAGCCATCGTTCATCAAGTAACGGTTCAAAAATGAGCCATCTCTCATCAAGTAACGGTTCAAAAATGAGCCATCTCTCATCAAGTAACGGTTCAAAAATGAGCCATCTCTCAACTCAAGTAACGGTTCAAAAATGAGCCATCTCTCATCAAGTAACGGTTCAAAAATGAACCATCTCTCATCAAGTAACGGTTCAAAAATGAGCCATCTCTCATCAAGTAACGGTTCAAAAATGAGCCATCTCTCATCAAGTAACAGTTTAAAAATGAGCCATCTCTCATCAAGTAACGGTTCGAAAATGAGCCATCTCTCATCAAGTAACGGTTCAAAAATGATCCATCTCTCATCAAGTAACGGTTCAAAAATTAACCATCTCAACTCAAGTAACGGTTCAAAAATGAGCCATCTCTCATCAAGTAACGGTTCAAAAATGAACCATCTCTCATCAAGTAACGGTTCGGGAATGAACCACCTCAACTCCGTAACGGTTCAAAAATGAACCATCTCTCATCAAGTAATGGTTCGGGAATGAATAACCTCAACTCAGTAACGGTTCGGGAATGAACCATCTTTAATCAAGTAACGGTTCGGGAATGAACCAGGGGTCAAACATCTCGTCATCTTACATCAACTCAGTTCGAAGCGTCTCAAAACAACAGGTAAGTACGACAACTGATGAACCAGGTAACTAAAAAAAATACATGCATGAATTTGATTGGATTGTCATTGTCACACACTACACAAGTCCCATCAAAGTGGGGGCGACTGTAGACACTACATTTTTACATAAAGCCCAATGATGAGCCTCGTATGGAGGCACTACCCGATTAGTTGCGGAAGTCATGGAAAACGGACGTCGGAAGGGAAAATTCAAAAATAAATACCTTGCAAAATTTAATTTATTTTGTTTAGCCTTAGGCTCACTTGATTGGTCTCTGTTTCAGAATATTGGTCTTAGCCCAAAACCCTCGCAACCCACGAAAAGCCCATTTCGCCCAAAGCCCAAATTCGAAAATAAATAAATCACATTTAACACATGTCACAAATTAAATTAAATCCCCTTCCTAATTTAAATCAAATCCCCTTCCTAATCTAAATAAATCACCTTCCAAATTAAAGATATTCCCCACCAAAATTACATAAATTTATTTCCCTAAATAATTTAATTAAACACATCCTTTTTTTGCATGATTTTGTTTCCTTGTTTTGAAATCTCATGCACAAGGAAACCCTAAGATCACCATTATAAAAAGATGACTAAACTAAACCCTAAACTTCATTCCTCCTACTCTCTCCATACACAGCTCACTCTTCTCACAAAACACACACACAAACGTAGCCCATAAATCCATAACCGACCAACCCTGAGACTCTCTCATTCATGGCACAACAAAGAAAGAAAAGAATAAACTCTAAACTCTCATCTTTCATGTAAACTCCCGTCCCACTTCCTCTCAACCTCTCGGCGGCCTTCTTCATTCTCTCTCTCTGGAACTACACTCACGGCAAATCCTAAGCAAACTAAAACACCTTCCATGAACCAAATAACCTTTCTCTCTCTCATCAACCCACAAACTTAAACACCATTCACACCATATATAAACCTATTTTGGTAGCCACATATGTCCTCTCTTCCCTTCACTCCACGCACAACCCCCATCGAACCGACCAAAACAGCAAACTACCCACATACAAAATACCCCAAAGCCTTGAAGCCACATGAAGACACAATCCACAAGCCACTCATGAACCAAATAACCTTTCTCTCTATCTAACCACTCACAAGACAATACACACACACCACGTAAAACACACTCACGCACTGCCACAAAGACACTTTGCATGCCACTCATGCACAACACACGTACGTAGCCGTACCTCACTCCATAGCACCCATATAACCGACACAACAACACCCAAAAAGTCCCCAAAAGTCCAAAAAAACAGTATCAAAAACAACCCAAACCGAGACCAAAATAGTAGCTAAAATCGAGAAGAAACTGTTGAGTTTCAATCAAGTCCCAAGAATCATCAATCATGCATAAACGAGTATGAACACATCAAATGAGTAAGGCGGAAACATAACTCACATTGAACGGTTTGAGATGCGAAGAACAAGCTGCGTTTTTGCCTCCCTCCAAGCTCACGGAAACAGCTCTCCAAGGCAGTGGGCTGCTCGATTTTGACTGGTTTGGTTCCTCCATGATTCGGCCATTGATGAACACCATGGAAGCTCCAAGCTTCAAACTCCAAAATTGATTCCAAGCTCATAAATTCGTTTCCCTATCACCTATGTATAACCCATGTATGCTAGCACTTGATTTTTGCCACAAAAATCGTTATCTTGCTTCTCATTTTGTTCGGCAGATCCAGAACAAGAAGAAGAAGAAGAAAACGGCTCCAAAACCGTGAAGGAGAAGAGGGAAAAGAGAAGACCGAATGTGGTCCAGGAGAGAGAGAAAAGAAAAATGAATTTGGTTTATATATTTACCAAAAAAGCAAATACCAAATTCTTTTTACTTTCCAAAAAGTAAAAGTCAAAAAGCAAAACAATAAATGCTTTTCAATACCACATCAATCACTCAAATCAAGTGACAACTTGTCACATCACTCAAAGTGACATTTGATTTTACTCTTGATGTGATTTGCGATTTGACGCTCGATTTGACTTGCGTGTCGCACTCGAATTCAAAATGCGAATGCACTCGCAAATAATCCCGGGCTCGGGTTCGTTAATTCCAAATTAACGAATTTTCCATCGCGTCGTAATTAAATGATTATGCCTAGCGAAATCACTATTCACGTCGCTAACGAATTAATTCTAAATTAATTCGTTCGCCCGAATTAAAATCTAATTTTAATTCCGCGTCGAAATCCAATTTCTAATAATATATCAAATATATTATTTTATCGATTAATTCCAAATTAATCGTTCTCTCTCTTTAATTAATATTTTATCCCAGATAAAATATCTCCGTGATTAATCCCAGATTAATTTTCTATAAAATATCTCCGTGATTAATCCCAGATTAATTTTCTCTCTCTTCTAATTAATCCCAGATTAATTAAAGTGCGAGTCATACGTCATCGGTGAATCTTCAGGAAGCGACCCATGAGATCTCCGGATATGTTGGCAGTAAATACGGTCGTCGGACTATCCGAACACGTAAGTACCTCGTACTACGTTTATACCGATTTACAAGACAAGGTTGGCTTCTAGCAAAGCGCCATGCCTACCCAATTCTCCAGAAATATTCTTACAGGAATATATAGATCTGTATCAAGCGTAGTATACCGTAGTATTGTGCATATCGGCCCAGTATCGGATAGTCACGTGCTAGGGCTGGGGCTGGATAAGTGTCTGCCCCATCCGAAGCACATGTCGGATGTCTGGTAACTAGTCTCTATAATCAGATATGTATGACCTAGTCATAATATCCCGATGGTTGCGCAACACTTAAGAGCACTAATACCGTATCCTGTGTGACATCATCTCCACTATGACTGAAGTGATACTTCCGTCTTGACATCACACCCAATACTCTACGACTCTCTGATAAACCCAGAAGTGGTGTACGCAGAACCGGTTAAAGCCCTGTACCACCAAGACCAAAGTCTATCGATTATCGTAAGTATTAGCGATGTAAGTCTCAGGTTAAGACTTTACACACCTACCTTGATTTCGGCCTCCCATAGACACATAGTCATAATACCAATGGATTCCGAAGGGTCTATCCAGAGCGAAGCTGTTTCCCATACCATCGGTGAAACACAACCTCCTATCGCACTTGCATAAGTATCCAATACTTAAATATATGAGAACTATGCCGTCGTGCCCTCACAACGTGCACAAGTGCAATACTAGCCTATTCCGCATTATCGATGTCCTGTCTCGATAATACTCCGGCTAGGATATTTAATGATTAATACTTCGTGGACTGATACTGTCTCATATCATCTCAATCCAGGAACTAATCATATGGACCTCTCTTCATTTATATATCTATGGTGATCTAATCACAAATGATGAGAGTGCAATTTCCTTGTCACATAGTTAATTTGCTACAACAACGCAATGATCTGTGCAAATAGTGACGTTATGGGTCATTTTGTCCAACAATCTCCCACTTGGCACATAGCCAGTCACTCAAGTGTCCCACACCCGAACTATGAACGGTTCGCTCAAATTGCTGAGGAAAGGTTTTCGTCAGCGGATTTGTTTAATTATCGTCTGACGCGATTTACAACGATCATCACATCGCCACGATGTATGATCCGAATGAATCAGATGATATAGAAGTATATATGTGGATCGTCGATGAGACCTTTAATTCCTTAGCCTGTGCTGACGCCTAGCTCAGCTGCTAAAAGAACTATATCTAATCTAATTAGATTTATTTTCGATCCAAATGGCTTCTATTGCTGCCTCAGCTGCAGCAATAATCCGCATTTGTTTTTTATATTCGGCAACAGTTATCTTGCTCGAAGATTTCCAGCTCACTGTCCCAGTGTTCAAACTTTATAGTACCGTAGTAGTTAATTGTTTGGAAACTTGCAGCGGTGATCCCAGTCACTTCAAGTTGTCCATCTCCATAGTTTAAGACAACATCTTTAGTTCTCTCAGATACTAACAGATGTTCTTAATCTTCAATCCAGTGACTATCACTTGGACTGACCTGATCGTGACTCCATATGCTCGAAGCGTATGAGACACCAATACAAGTACATTTTAAATGTACAATTTCCAGACAGTGTTAACAACTCCAAATCTATCCCAGTAGATCTTTATTCCTCGAATAAAGGTTGTTACTCCCCAGAATTCTACGGAGAATTTCTATTAAAGAATATCTATGAAAGCCAAGCTTTCACCAATTGCTTTATGGGAATTTCATTGTCAGTGCCCTCTCCCACTAACCTCCTTATATACACAAGAAATATTTCGTTTTGAGTCAAATCATAAACTATTATGATTATTTCAAAACGACAGTTCCAAGAACCTTATGCTTGCATTAATCCAAACATGGATCGAATAACCCGCAAACCTCGTTTGTTGGTTATACAAAATCGTCAGAATGTTATAAACATTCTCCAAAAGGTTTCCTTTTCAGGAAAGCGATTTTGATCTATAACTGACACATTTCATAAATGAAATACGCATTTATCAACAAGCATCTTCAAAATGGGTTTACCATGGCAACAGGTAAAAGGTTGAACCGTTATTAACACAATGTTGATAACGATACCTTTCCGTCAAAAGCCCAGCTTTGTACGTTGGTATGTTGCCTTCCATGTATGTCTTCCTTGAAGACGTTTAATGTACCAATAGGCACAATGCCTTGTGGTACAACAACTAGTATCCAAAATAGTTGTTATACATGGAATCCATTCCGGACTCATGGCACTTTGCCATAATAGGGAGTCGATACCTTATATCACTTCCTCAAAACGTAGTCGGTTGGTATACCTTCATAAGATTGACATCTTTATGAGGTTAGATCAGAAACCCATACCCTAGGTTGTTTTCTGACTCTATCCGATCTACTCAGTTTTTGTGTATTCGAAGATTAATGGTACAGATTCATCATTGATGAACTATTTGTGTTCCATTACGGACCTTGTGCCTTGAACAGTATTACTCCGATTTTCATCGAGTATCACTGTCCTCCCACTGACCACTGTATATCGGTATTCCTCTCAGGAAAAACCGCATGGTGAGCAACAATCACATTGTTCTCATGTGAGATTTATAAGTACTATACTTAAGGTTTCCCTTAGGATAACCTATATAGGCACTGTTCCAATTTGGGTCTTTCAGTTTGGTATCATCCAAACGTTATGCCTGGCATACCCAAATTACTAGAAATGAGAAACCCTGTTTCTTTCCTGTTCATTTCCTAATATGTAATCTATCAAATAGATTATTATGGAACCTTATTCTAAATAAGTTCTTGCACTGTTAAAACTTATCCGTTGAAGGAAATGGTAGCTCAGAGCGACTCATGATTAGCCTTATCATGTCTAACATGATTCGGTTAATCCGTTCGGACACACCGTCACTTTGACGTGTTCCGGGAGGAGTCCTCATTTGAAAGAATATTATACTCTTTCAAGTATATAAGAAACTTATTGCTTAAGTATTTTCCATTACGGTCTTACCGTGACGGTATAATACTATAGCCGATCTGTTTGTCTATTTCGTGTCGAAACTCTAAAAGTTTACGATCTGTGTTCTTCAAAAGAAACACATAACCATAACGTGATGCCACATCCGTTAAGGTCACGAAATATTCATGTTCACATCTAGCCTAGCTAGATATGGGCCCACTAACTTCACCATGAATAGGGCTAACAGATCGGTGGCACTTACACTATTACCAAGTAAACAGTGTTTTAGGTACTTTACCTAACAAACTAGATTCGTAGACTTTATTTGAATAGTCAAATCAGTCCTAGTATACACTCTTCAAAAGTGTGGATATACGATTCTTGTATAATTGTGTCCCAAACAACAATGCCACAAATAAATCTCTATTGATCAAATCAATTTGAGCTATTTATTTGTCATTTTATATGTTTGAGATTTTAATTATATTCAAAATAAAAATTCTGTTATTCACATCTAATGTGTTTATCTCAGTATCATCTTTATATAATGAAACACTTAGTGTTCTAGAATATAAAGGTTTATCCACAATGGATTAAGCACTGATATAGAGATAATGTCTCTAGTTAAACTAGTTACATTATAACAGTTCCTAATTTAAGTACACACCCGAAGGGTAGTTCCTAAACTTAGGTATCTACGGTTGAAACAGCGACTTTCGTCCCGTTTCCGATTCGCAGAGCAATCTCAGCTTGAAGTCAGTATCCTGCTCAAAGCAGATTCTGAACATCAATACATACATTTTATGTACCACACTAAGTATTTAAAATCTAATTTCAATACTAGCTGTGAACATAACTAAGACAAACATTTTTAAAGTAAGAGCATTGCCCTTTCTTTAATTCCTTCGTGTCTGCCATATCCAAATGGTAGTCACTTTGGGATATGTCAATTATCCTTTTCAATATTTCAGAAACCTTAGGCCAAGCCTTGGGTTTTTAGAATATCGAAACGATGTGCACCTCGTGCTACATGCCAATTGCAAACTTTGACTTTATCTCCTCTAGAATAGTCAATTAATTCTCCAAGAATTATAAATTGCAATTTTAAACTTCTTAAATCTAAAATTATATTTATGACAAGTATATTAAATTAAGCACTAAAGTCATCATCACATAAATCTTCCAAAGATTTTATGCTCTACTTATTTTGCTTAATTTTGGGCTTAAGGTATAATAAGTTATTTTATCAAATAAAGTAACCTATTATTTATTCCCAATTTGAAAATTAAATTATTTAAAATATTTTAATCCCAGATTATATTTTAAATATCCAACTTTTCAATTTTATCTTGATTACAATAGTCCAACTATTTAATCAACGATTAGTGGTACTATATATATTATAATGATTATAATAGTCCAACTATATAATCAAATATAATCCAAATTAATTAACCTCAATTACATTGATTACTATAATCCAATTATAAAATCAACTGTAAACTGAAATTAATTAATTCAAATATATTGATTAATATAATCCAATTATATATAATCAAGTATAATACAGTCCAACTGTTTATTAAAACAACAATTTAAATATTAGTCCAACTAACGTTTAATCTAATGACGAAATAATTTAAATGAGCGCGTATGGCGAGTAATTGAACGAATATTGCAAATTCAATTCTTGCCTCCCACTATTTTTCGTCGAGCCTCTAACCCTCTGTCGAGTACTCGGGAAACCGTGTTTCCTAGTGGGCTAGGATCCCGTTAAATATCACACAATCTTGACTTTGGCCAACAAATTGTATGATAATTAACTAGGTAGATCTCGAAGATCAATTGGATCTCATCCAACTCCTAGATCCAGTAGGTGGACATCCAAGTCCCAAACATATATCATATATATGCCTATACATCGAATGTATGCCCTAACCTTTTTCCTCTGAATCAACTAGGCCTTGGCTTTGGCACAACAAACCTAGTGATCCCAGTCAAGCGCGGACCCATTGACATGGAAGCTTCGTAATCAATGTCAATGGACAAGAAGTGTTCTTGACTTTGCCAACAAACCACAACTTGGACACGACACCGATATGGAACAAAGCCTCGTGATTATTAAACACATCTTTGACGGACAAGGGCTTGACTTTGGCCAACAACCCCTGCCAATCTCGGATCTTGAGTAAGAATCACTCAATAGAAGGAAAATAAACGCTTGATATTTAACAAGGGTTTTTCGCGTGCAAATTGGTTACCAATTTATTATCTTTGTTAAGGTCTCATCATCATACACCCTTAAACATACATTCTAAACACATAATAAAGCGCATATGATAAAATAATAATGATATGCGGATGGATATTTTACACATTGATCCTAGATCAAATCTCTCACTTTCTCTCTCCCGCTAGCACAAATATTTCTTCTACCCGTTACACTACACTTCTAAAGAAACCTCATTTACATTGAGGGGAATAGGTGAGAAGAGAATACAAAGAATAGGAGGTGATAAGGCTGGACTCGCAGGTCCAATTAATAAATCAAATTTATTACAACAATTTCTAAATTGCCCCACCCTTCTAATATCCATCTGATATACATTATTCATGCATCACAACCATGTATTCATACAAGCATGTTATCAATCAATCTAATCAAATTAATTATCTTGATAATTAGTGATCATCCAATGTTCAAACAAAGATTTGATTTTGTTCGAGTCAAACTCGTATTGCGAACACGTACTCAAAGTACGATTTCTACGAATTAAATTAAATTACATAATTAAATCCAATTTAATACGCATTTAATACTAATTCATTATTTAATTCCAAATTAAATATTACACTTTATAAAATAAACCTTTACGACTTAAATTCCAAATTTAATCGTTTCGGGTCTCAAAGCCCGATTAATATCCAATATTAATTTAATTAAAGTCCAATGGGCTTTTAATTAATTTCTTGAGGCGTGGACTTTTGGTCAACTCGGGTCAAACCGAATAACCAAAATCCAATCCGGGAGTTACCCCATAAGCCCATAAATTAATTTAGGCCCATTAGGCCCAATTAAACGTTAAAGGTTCATTAGTCGCATTTGGGCCTTTTGGAAGCGGTTTTGGGCCTAATTGGATCCAACCAATTTTGGCCTAAACCAACTTTGTACAACAAAGTCCAATAAACCCAATAACAACTTAAAGAGGCCCAAATCCAATTTTAAGCCCAATAATTTAATTTCAAAAATTCCAAATTTTCCAATTAAATTACCTAAAGTGTATAGCATTATTAATTACCCAAATCAAAGTTTCCAAAACATCAAATTTGTCCAATTAATCATGCTTAACATCAATTAATCATGTCCAACATAATTAAATCAAAATCAAACCCAATTTCGTGCTTCATGTGTCTCGGCCAGGATAAGGGGACAATATGTCAAATCACATTCAATCCAATTGAACCAAATTAAACATAAATTCAACATCCCTAAATGATTTCCAAGTCATCCAATGAACAAAAAAAAAAAATCAAAATCCAAGACAATAGGGCATTTGCCAAATTCGGCCATCACAAGCAAATTGGGGAAAATTGTTCCAAACACTTTTTCATCAAATTGATCTAATCAATCATCAATTAAACAACATTTAAGCATTCTAAATCATCCAATTTCATTAAACATGCTCAAAATCAAGTTTACCCCAATTTGTCATGCCCAAAATTAGGGAAAAAGGATCCAACCAATTTCATGAAATTGATTATGCACAACATCAATTCAACCTCATTCAAGCATACTATACTAAACAATTTAATCATTTGATGCTCAAATTGAGTTTACCCAAATTAAAGTTTTGGCCAACATTAAGCAAATTGGGGAAAATCAATCCAATTAATTTTTCATCAAATTGATTACATATAACTCTAAGTTATCCATATACAAGCATTCTTAAACAAAAAATTTGTCAAAATCATGCTTAAATCAAAAAGCCCCAAATTTGCTCAAGAACCCTAAATTCGTTTTATGCAACCAATAGCCCAAGATACCATTGTTGAGTTTCAATCAAGTCCCAAGAATCATCAATCATGCATAAACGAGTATGAACACATCAAAGAGTAAGGCGGAAACATAACTCACATTGAACGGTTTGAGATGCGAAGAACAAGCTGCGTTTTTGCCTCCCTCCAAGCTCACGGCAACAGCGCTCTCCAAGGCAGTGGGCTGCTCGGTTTTGACTGGTTTGGTTCCTCCAATGATTCGGCCATTGATGAACACCATGGAAGCTCCAAGCTTCAAACTCCAAAATTGATTCCAAGCTCATAAATTTGTTTCCCTATCACCTATGTATAACCCATGTGTGCTAGCACTTGATTTTTGCCACAAAAATCGTTATCTTCTTCTTCTCATTTTGTTCGGCAGATCCAGAACAAGAAGAAGAAAAAAATGGCTCCAAAACCGTGAAGGAGAAGAGGGAAAAGAAGAAGACCGAATGTGGTCCAGGAGAGAGAGAAAAGAAAATTGAATTTGTTTATATATTTACCAAAAAAACAAATACCAAATCTTTTTACTTTCCAAAAAGTAAAAGTCAAAAAGCAAAATAATAAATGCTTTTCAATACCACATCAATCACTCAAATCAAGTGACAACTTGTCACATCACTCAAAGTGACATTTGATTTGACGCTTGATGTGATTTGCGATTTGACGCTCGATTTGACTTGCGTGTCGCACTCGAATTCGAAATGCGAATGCGCTCGCAAATAATCTCGGGCTCGGGTTCGCTAATTCCAAATTAACGAATTTTACGTCGCGTCGTAATTAAATGATTACGCCTAGCGAAATCACTATTCACGTCGCTAACGAATTAATTCTAAATTAATTCGTTCGCCCGAATTAAAATCTAATTTTAATTCCGCGTCGAAATCCAATTTCTAATAATATATCAAATATATTATTTTATCGATTAATTCCAAATTAATCGTTCTCTCTCTTTAATTAATATTTTATCCCAGATAAAATATCTCCGTGATTAATCCCAGATTAATTTTCTCTCTCTTCTAATTAATCCCAGATTAATTAAAGTGCGAGTCATACGTCATCGGTGAATCTTCAGGAAGCGACCCATGAGATCTCCGGATATGTTGGCAGTAAATACGGTCGTCGGACTATCCGAACACGTAAGTACCTCGTACTACGTTTATACCGATTTACAAGACAAGGTTGGCTTCTAGCAAGCGCCATGCCTACCCAATTCTCCAGAAATATTCTTACAGGAATATATAGATCTGTATCAAGCGTAGTATACCGTAGTATTGTGCATATCGGCCCAGTATCGGATAGTCACGTGCTAGGGATGGGGCTGGATAAGTGTCTGCCCCGTCCGAAGCACATGTCGGATGTCTGGTAAATAGTCTCTATAATCGGATATGCATGACCTAGTCATAATATCCCGATGGTTGCGCAACACTTAAGAGCACTAATACCGTATCCTGTGTGACATCATCTCCACTATGACTGAAGTGATACTTCCGTCTTGACATCACACCCAATACACTACGACTCTCTGATAAACCCAGAAGTGGTGTACGCAGAACTGGTTAAAGCCCTGTACCACCAAGACCAAAGTCTATCGATTATCGTAAGTATTAGCGATGTAAGTCTCAGGTTAAGACTTTACACACCTACCTTGATTTCGGCCTCCCATAGACACATAGTCATAATACCAATGGGATTCCGAAGGGTCTATCCAGAGCGAAGCTGTTTCCCGTACCATCGGTGAAACACAACCTCCTATTGCACTTGCATAAGTATCCAATACTTAAATATATGAGAACTATGCCGTCGTGCCCTCACAACGTGCACAAGTGCAATACTAGCCTATTCCACATTATCGATGTCCTGTCTCGATAATACTCCGGCTAGAGATATTTAATGATTAATCCTTCGTGGACTGATACTGTCTCATATCATCTCAATCCAGGAACTAATCATATGGACCTCTCTTCATTTATATATCTATGGTGATCTAATCAAAAATGATGAGAGTGCAATTTCCTTGTCACATAGTTAATTTGCTACAACAACGCAATGATCTGTGCAAATAGTGACGCTATGGGTCATTTTGTCCAACAGAAACCAGCCTTTAAAATCCCAAAAACAGTGAACCAAAATAGTCCTAAAATCGCAGAAAAATAGCAGCAAAGACAGAGAAAATAGCGGCTCGAAAAGAGTGAAACAGAGAAGGAAAATATTGAACCAGAAAATAAGAAAAGTTACAGAACATTAACCCTTCCGGTGACGACGTAACACACTCCCGGGAATCGATTTTAAAAAGGTAAGACCTGAGGGCACCCTTTTTTATATTTTCATTTTGTCATCCCGAACACGACATGTTTGGTTGGACATGGAATACATCCAACCGGGCATGCGAAGTCCTACATTAAAAACGGCCAAACTATTGGTCACATCTCTTTTTTAGTATTCCGCCATTTATTTTATCTCGCATTTATCTTTATTTCTGTTTCACTTTTAATTTATTTTTATCATTGCTTTATTATTCCACATTTATTTTCACTCATTTATCTTCCTTTAATGTTTCGCACTTATTTTATTATTTATCGCTTCCATTATTTATTGTTATTTCATCACATGCATTATCATATTTCATGTATACATTGGGTTAATGAATGCATTATGTTAAATGGTCGGTGCTATCTCTTACGGTATATCGGATGGATACCCAGACGTAAATTCCGTAGGCGAATCTGAATGGACGGTAGTGCGGTCTATACTTGGGGATACAACTCCACGTACCGCTTGAGAAACGTTCAAGCACGTGTTTCATTTTGTGATTTAAATCTATGTTTATCGTTCCGTTATTTATTTTCCATGTATTGTCTCTTTGTTTATGAATTGTTAATTTATGCGCATGGTCTAATCATGTGAGTTAAAGGTCCTCCATTCGAGGGAAATGCCTAAGGCTACCTTTAGCACAATGTTTTGCCGCGCCGGACGAAGTACTTTTGATTGAACGTGAGATATGTTCAATCGGGCATACGAGGTCTCATATTATTACTTTGTTTATTCATGTATTGTTACTTGATGCGCAAGGGATAATCATGTGAGTTAAAGGTCCTCTATTCAAGGGAAATGCCTAAATGCTACCTTTACCATAATGTTTTACCATGTCGGACGAAGTACGTTTGATTGAACGTGAGATATGTTCAATCAGGCATATGAGGTCCCATATTATTACTTTGTTTATTCATGTATTGTTACTTGATGCGCAAGGGCTAATCATGTGAGTTAAAGGTTCTCTATTCGAGGGAAATGCCTAAATGCTACCTTTACCATAATATTTTTCCGCGCCGGACGAAGTACGTTTGATTGAACGTGAGATATGTTCAATCGGGCATATGAGGTCCCATATTATTACTTTTTTTATTCATGTATTGTTACTTGATGCGCAAGGGCTAATCATGTGAGTTAAAGGTTCTCTATTCGAGCGAAATGCCTAAAGGCTACCTTTACCACAATGTTTTGCCGCGCCGGATGCAGTACGTTTGATTGAACGTGAGATATGTTCAATCGCGCATACGAGGTCCCATATTATTACTTTGTTTATTCATGTATTGTTACTTGATGCGCAAGGGTTAATCATGTGAGTTAAAGGTCATCTATTCAATGGAAATGCCTAAAGGCTACCTTTACCAAAATGTTTTGCTGCGCCAGACGAAGTACGTTTGATTGAACGTGAGATACGTTCAATCGGGCATACGAGGTCCTATATAGATGTCGGCCACGGTCGCATCTCTTTCATAATTATGTTATTACCTTTTGCATATCATTACTATAGACAACAGAACCTGGGTGACGCTGTTCTAGGCTCGCTGCCTAGTTGGGAGTACGAAATAACATGGAGTCGCCACCCGGTGTGAACCGGGACAAAGATTTAAGGCCGCACTCACCCCTCGCAAGGGAAGACCTCAAACCGTTGGGTTCGGAATGGTCCCTTACTTATGTCACTTGTGATGATATGATTTGTGCAATGAATCAACCAAGTCTACTCAATAATCATGCTCAAGGATACTTAGATCTAATCATGCTTTCATCCAAATAACTCCACGCAATGTAACACAACGAGCATATTGAGCCATTAAATCAACATGTATAAATCATTATCCTAACACAACATAAACTAATATATGCATAAGGAACAACCTAAATATGCTTTAAAAAATAAATAACAAACTAAATTATACCATGCTTTAAATAATAAACGAATAACCTAAAGACTATAACATGCTCAAATACAAATTTGGATGAGACGAGATACGTGTATCTTAAGTGGTACGTGGCATTGTATCCCGAGTGCAGACCATACTACCGTCCATTCGGAATCGGCTATGGAATTTATGTCCGGGTTTCCATCCGATATACCACAAAAGGGAACACATATACCGCTCATCCAACAATCACATCATGCCTCAAACGACTCTCATGCAATTATATATCAAAATAAATAAAACAAAAATAAAGAAGATAAGTAAAAAGGGTGCCCTCAGGTCTAACCTCTTTTGTCGTCTCAAGAAAGGGCGTTACACGTCCGTTGGAAGGGAGATTGATCCGATGCTTTTCCGATTTGTCTACTCAACGTCTTTCCTCGCTACTTTGATGCTCGGGCTGCTGTTTCAAGTCCGTTTCGCTGCTGTTTCGCTGCTACGTTTCAGGTCACTATTTTGGTGATTTAGTGGACTGTTTTGGGCGATTTGGAGGGCTTATGGGTTGCGGTTTCCTCAGGTATTCTAGGGGAACTCTATGCTGATTTTTAGGATGGTGTCTAGGTGAATTTAGGACTGTTTTGTGGGCTATGGACGCAACAAAAACTGACCAGAACAGAAGGTGAACTGCCGCAGTTCACAGGTGCAGTGGGGGCGTTTTAGTGGCTACTTTGGGCGCTGAATTGGGGCTGTGAATGGGGGGTATTTTGTGCGACCTTGGGGCTGTATTTGAGGATTATTTTAAGGTGTTTTAGGGCTGTGAATGGTGGCTGGAACTCGGCAATGGAGGGCTGTGTTTCAGGCTTGGGCGTGAGAGGGGATTGGTGAAGAAGATGAGATGCGGCAATGGAGGTGTCTTGGTTTGGTGTTGCGGCAATGGAGGCTTTAAGGAGGGCTTTGAGCGTGTGATGGAGGCTTCACAAAGTGCTTAGACGTGCTTGAGAGAGGGATATGTGCTAGGGTTGTGAATGGGGGTGAAGGTCTCTTTTTATAGGCAAAGAGAGAAGACTTTCCTTATTAGATTAGGAAAGGATCTCCTAATTGGTGTCTAACAAGGAATAGATCTCATAATTGGGATTTGTGATTGGATTTGATTTGGTAAGGATTTGATTTGATTTCTTCTAATTAGGAATGGATTTTATTTGATTTAAACATGTGATAAATATGCATTTACCTATTTAGAAGGCATTTGGGCGTGAATCACTCTCCATTGGGCATGGATTTGGTTTGACTTGGTTTGACTTGGGTATTTGGGTTTGGTTTGGGTATTTTGGGTTTGGTAGGTGGTGTATGGGGGTTTTGGGCCTAAGATGAGCTTTGAAACGAAAGTCCAACAAGCAACCGAAGCTAAGCAACGAGGTTAAATCCAACAAAAATTCAATTTTCCAACTTTACCCTTCCAACGTCCGTTTCCCACGACTTTCATGACTAAAGAGGTAGTTGCCTCCATACGAGACTCATCATTAGGCTAATGTGTAAAAATGCAATGCCTACAGTCGCCCCCACTTTGATGGGACTTGTGCAGTGTGTGACAATGACAATCCTATCAAAGTACATGCAATGCATTTTCACTTACCTGGCTCACCAGCAGCCACTTGGTTTGCCTGCTGCTTCAAACTGAGCTGATTGTGCGATGGGCACCTCGACCCTGGGAAGTATCCCGGAACTGCTAATGACAACGGGGGCACCTCGACCCTCGAACTGATGATGTAGTGGGTACCTCGACCCTGGGTACGCATCGCGACCCAATACCGCTGACAATAAGGACCTCACCCTGAATATGATGATGTAGTGGGCACCTCGACCCTGGGTACGCATCTCGACCCGGAACTATAAAAGACAACGGGGGCACGCATCTCGACTTGGGCACGCATCTCGACCCAATACTGCTGACAATAGGGACCTCGCCCTGAATATGATGATGTAGTAGGCACCTCGACTCTGGGTACGCATCTCGACCTGGAACTACAAAAGACAACGGGGGCACGCATCTCGACCCAATACCGCTGACAATAGGGACCTCACCCTGAATATGATGATGTAGTAGGAACCTCGACCCTGGGTACGCATCTCGACCCGGAACTACAAACGAAAACGGGGGCACGCATCTCGACCCAATACCACTGGCAATATGGACTTCGCCCTGAATATGATGATATAGTGGGCACCTCGACCCTGTGTACGCATCTCGACCCGGAACTACAAACGACAACGGGGGCACGCATCTCGACCCTGGGCACGCATCTCGACCCAATACCGCTGACAATAGGGACCTCGCCCTAAATATGATGATGTAGTGGGCACATCAACCCTGGGTACGCATCTCGACCCGGAACTACAAACGACAACGGAGGCACGCATCTCGACCCTGGGCACGCATATCGACCCAATACCGCTGACAATAGGGACCTCACCCGGAATATGATGATGTAGTGGGCTTCGCCCCCAGACTGATACTGATATGGGCCTCGCCCCCAGACAGATGCTGATTATAGGCCTCGCCCTCAGACTGATACTGATATGGGCCTCGACTCTGAGTTGATACTGATGTGGGCCTCGCCCCAAACTGATACTGATATGGGCCTCGCCCCCAGACTGATGCTGATTATGGGCCTCGCCCCCAGAATGATACTGATGTGGGCCTCGCCCCGAACTGATGTGGGCCTCGCCCTCAAACAGATACTGACGTTTATATTTCCAACTATTGTATTGCTTCTCCTCGAGATAGCCTTGGTAGCTAAATATATTTTCATCCTCAACGAATGCTTCATGTCAAAACCCGAGAACCTTCAAAGTACTCGATATACTAAAACCTGATCATCTGAACATGTGATCTAAACTAGACTCCTAGTGAGTGTGTACAAAGGCTCTTTTGCAGCTTATTCCTTAAGCAAGCCAACTTGATGATTTCGCGTCAGAGAATCGGACTGATGGGTCTAACCAACCTGGATGTCTAGGTCACATTCTGTGATTACTTCGGCATACTCAACATGATATGGTCTTCTTTATTTTGATTTTGTCTCTTTATTTTCATTCTTTTTTTTTCTTTCTTTTTTTTTTCTCTTTTCTTTTTCTTTCTTTCTTTATTTTCTTCTTTTTTTTTCTTTTGACTCACCTACCCTTTAAGGTAGCATTTCTCCTCATGGTGGTCCTAATACTCGCCCATGGGTAGCTTAACGCTTATCGGTTATATGCGGTGTTTTTTTCTATTCTCGTCATCGCAGAGACTGTCTTTCTTTATTTCCAACCATATCATGTATCGTAGCGTACGTAAACCAGGGTGGACACCCTAAGCAAACGGTCATTCATCGATCCACCATCTCTTCAGCTAGTCATCTCATCAACCGCTCGGGCTTCTACTGTTGAGATACATTTTATCAAGTGCTTCATGAGTGTAGCCAAGATCAATCCATTCAGAATACCGGATAAGAGCACATCTCGTACTTCTCGTTTCTAAGGCTTCTCCCTACAACACACAATGTCATCACCGGACATATGTTTAACCATCAAAAACTTCTCTCTCACTCTCTTTCTCTTCTTTTTTTTTCACTCACTCACTCACTCAAATGAATTCTTCCTTTCTACTGCTGACCAAGTGGGCTTCGCCCCCGGGATCCAGACCCGAAATTCAAACTCAAACTGGGCCTCAACCCTCAGATTACCATCTGAATCTTAACACCGATGTGGACCTCAACCCTAGGATTTCTACCCAAATTCAATACAGTGCTTTCGCTATTTTTGATTGGCTTGTCTTTGCCGCTTTCTCTTTTCTTCTTCGATACATGTGAATATAAAATAAAAACACAAAACACGTAAAAAAGGAATGCAATAATGAGTTATATGTGTGCATACATGCATGAGTTCTCCTTATCCCGTTGGGTTAGGTCTTCTGCGGGTGACTATTCAGTCTTCTGTCCCCCAGGAAAAATACAACTTCAATTTGTCAACATTGATCGGCTCGGTGAACTCATTCCCTTCCAAGTCCGACAGTCTCACTACTCTATTTCCCATTACCTTCTAAACAATGTATGGTCCTTCCCAATTTGGTCTGAACTTCCCTCTTGGGTCTGTCGTCGACGGCTTAGACTGCTTAAGTACCAGATCACCTTTCTTGATCTTGGTAGGACGCACATTCTTATTAAATGCTCGGGCTAACCTCTTCTGATATATCTGCATGTGATGCAAGGACTCCATCCTCTTCTCATCCATCAATGCTAACTGCTCAAACCTCTGCGAGGTCCATTCTTGTTCAGGTAACTCCGCTTCTGTTAATACCCGCATGGACTGTATTTCAACTTCCACTGGCAATACCGCTTCCATTCTATAGACCAAAGAGTAAGGCGTAACTAATGTTGTTGTCCTTACAGAAGTTCTGTACCCCCACAGGGCATATGGTAGCTTATCAGCCCAATCTTTGTAATTCTCTGTCATCTTTGCCAGAATCATCTTTATCATCTTCTTGGTTGCTTCAACTGCTCCATTAGCTTGCGGCCTGTATGGTGAAGACTTATGGTGACCTATCCCATACCTCTGTAACATTGCTCTGGTCTCTCCCTGAAACTGGACTCCATTGTCTATGACCACGTGGTGCGGCATACCATACCGACAAATGAGATTTCGAGCTATGAACGTGGCCATCTGCTTTGCCGTAACATTGCGGAACGACTCGGCTTCTACCCATTTTGAGAAGTAGTCTACTGCTACTACTATAAAATGGTGTCCATTCGATGCATTCGGCCAAATTTCTCCAATCATATCAATTCCCCAAGCTGAGAAAGGCCATGGTTCTGACAATCCGTGTAACTCTGTGTGCGGCAAATGATTCAAATTCCCATGCGTTTGACAATCATGGCAGTGTTTCACCAGTTTCGCGCAGTCATCTTCCATGGTTGACCAGTAAAAGCCTTGCCTCACAATCTTGCGGGACAAGTTCAATCCGTTCATATGCGGTCCACAGACACCAGCATGTACTTCTTCCATTATCCTCTGAGCTTCTTCCTCCCTCAAACAATTCAGCTGAATACCATTGGCCTGCCTCTTGTAGAGTTCTCCCTTCAGACTCACATACTGAGAAGCCCATTTCTGAATGGCTATTCGGTCTTTTCTACTAGCTTCCTCTGGGAGTTCCCTATGCTCCAGATACCTCTGAATATCATGATACCAAGGTTTTCTATCGTTGACCACTATTTCTGATACACGCTCTATCTCATAAACAGGCTTACTCGTCGTCGTCAACACAAATGGTCTCATCACCAATTTCTCTGGATTCTCCCAGGTTGCGGCTAGCGTTGCCAATGCATCTGCCATCTGATTTTCTTCCTGAGGCAAGTGCTGAAATTTGCAGTTAGGGATAGCCTGTGCTAGGTTTCTGAGGTGGAATAAGTACGGCTTCACCGTTCTTCCTTTAACTCCCATTCTCTTTGCATCTGTCGGATCACCAACATCGAGTCTCCATAAACCTCCACATTTGTAGCTCTCAAGGCGGTCAATGCAGTCAACCCAAATGCACATGCTTCATATTCAGCCATGTTATTAGTTACTCCGAATGTTAGCCTTTTGGCCATAGGCAAAGTCTCTCCCCCGGGGGTTACTATTATGATTCCGATTCCGGCTACTTTGCAGTTCACTGCTTCGTCAAAATACATTTTCCATCCTTGGACTGCTATAGCTTGGATTTCTTCGTCGGGGAACTCAAATTTGTACTGATCCACTTCGACAGGTTGCAATGCCAAGAACTCTGCCACGGCTCGTCCTTTAATCATCTTGGAAGTCAGATACTCAATAAAAAATTCTGTCAGCATTACCAACCATCTGCCCAATTTTCCAACTAGTGAAGGCACCGAATGCAGGTACTTCAATGGATTCTCCTTTGCGACCACTTGGATCTCGTAAGACTGGAAATATTGGCGTAATTTCCTGGACGCCCATACTACTACCAGACAAATCTTCTCTACTTCCTGATTGCGAGCTTCGTACAGAAGCAGCTTTTTACTGAGGTAGTAGATGGCGTGCTCTACTCCTGTCTCATCGGCTTATACCATTATCGCCCCCAGCGCTTCGGGTTCAATAGCCAAATAAAGCACCAAAGGTCTGCCCTGTTTCGGAGGTCTCAGAACAGGAGGTTTCACCAAATATTCCCTTATTCTGTCAAATGCTTCCTGACACTGCTCGTTCCACTTTACCAGTTGATCTTTCCTCAACAACTTGAATATGGGCTCACATACTGACGTCAGCTTGGCAATGAACCGACTGATATACTGGATTTTCCCAAGGAATGCTCTGACTTCTTTTTTTTTTCTAACCCAACGGGTATCTATGATGGCTTTTAAGACACAAGGGTTAACATGATGCATGTATGCATGAGATGCATGAGATGTATGTGATGCATGGAATATATAAGTTGACCCATTATCATTTTAAAGCATTCAATCGCACCATTGCGCGGTGCAAACTTGTCCCAGTTGAAAAGGCCCAACAGGTTTACACTTTACAATGATATGGCTAAATGACTTCAAATGATAAAAGGCCCATTCACAAAGTGGCCCACCGGTATTTTAGAAGCTTTTGGTCCAACTGTCAAAGGCACAAACTTGTCCCAGTTTAAATGGCCCAACAAGTTCACATCTTTTGATAAAAGGTCCAACTGGATCCAAATGGCGGCGGTCCAACACACAAACATAAAATAAACAACTACCGGTTCTTCATGGCTAAATTCCACAAGTGGGTTCACGGGGCGAGGACAAAGGCTCTCGCTGACGAAGGTTTGCCCACAACTAGGACTCCCCACTCAAGGGTTCAAGCGACCAAGTGAGTGCACATTTTTTATACCTTACGGTACGTGCCAACGAGTTACGGCGTGTGACTAACTGTCGAATGGATTTCCCATTGTAGATTCCCCAGAGGGAGGGTGGAGCGAGGCTCTCTTAAGTACCCAAGCCCCTTAGGCTCTTATCGCTTGGTGTCAGAAATAAACAACGAGTCCTCCAAACTAGTCTGTCACAACGAGCTACAAGTAATGATTTATCTAGGTGGCTTCACAGCTTTTCCCCGAAGGGTAGTGAGTGAAGGAAGACACCCAACCATCACCTAGCTTCAACAAAGCCTTTGATTAACCCCCTCAACCCACTATAGAAATGGTCAACAAATGCACAAATTATACAAATCACAACACATGATTTCGAGGCCGATTCTCTAGATCCTCAGTGGAGTCGCCAGACTGTAGGATAACAGAACCTGGGCGACGCTGTTCTAGGCTCGCGGCCTAGTTGGGAGTACGAAATAACATGGAGTCGCCACCCGGTGTGAACCGGGACAAAGATTTAAGGCCGCACTCACCCCTCGCAAGGGAAGACCTCAAACCGTTGGGTTCGGAATGGTCCCTTACTTATGTCACTTGTGATGATATTATTTGTGCAATGAATCAACCAAGTCTACTCAATAATCATGCTCAATGATACTTAGATCTAATCATGCTTTCATCCAAATAACTCCATGCAATGTAACACAACGAGCATATTGAGCCATTAAATCAACATGTATAAATCATTATCCTAACACAACATAAACTAATAATATGCATAAGGAACAACCTAAATATGCTTTAACAAATAAATAACAAACTAAATTATACCATGCTTTAAATAAAAACGAATAACCTAAAGACTATAACATGCTCAAATACAAATTTGGATGAGACGAGATACGTGTATCTTAAGTGGTACGTGGCATTGTATCCCGAGTGCAGACCATACTACCGTCCATTCAGAATCGGCTATGGAATTTATGTCCGGGTTTCCATCCGATATACCACAAAAGGGAACACATAAACCGCTCATCCAACAATCACATCATGCCTCAAACGACTCTCATGCAATTATATATCAAAATAAATAAAACAAAAATAAAGAAGATAAGTAAAAAGGGTGCCCTCAGGTCTAACCTCTTTTTTCGTCTCAAGAAAGGGTGTTACACGTCTGTTGGAAGGGAGATTGATCCGATGCTTTTCCGATTTGTCTACTCAACGTCTTTCCTCTCTGCTTTGATGCTCGGGCTGCTGTTTCAAGTCCGTTTCGCTGCTACGTTTCAGGTCACTGTTTTGGTGATTTAGTGGACTGTTTTGGGCGATTTGGAGGGCTTATGGGTTGCGGTTTCCTAAGGTATTCTAGGGAAACTCTATGCAAATTTTTAGGATGGTGTCTAGGTGATTTTAGGACTGTTTTGTGGGCTATGGACGCAACAAAAACTGACCAGAACAGAAGGTGAACTGCGGCAGTTCACAGGTGCAGTGGGGGCGTTTTAGTGGCTACTTTGGGCGCTGAATTGGGGCTGTGAATGGGGGGTATTTTGTGCGACCTTGGGGCTGTATTTGAGGCTTATTTTAAGGTGTTTTAGGGCTGTGAATGGTGGCTGGAACTCGGCAATGGAGGGCTGTGTTTCAGGATTGGGCGTGAGAGGGGATTGGTGAAGAAGAGGAGATGCGGCAATGGAGGTGTCTTGGTTTGGTGTTGCGGAAATGGAGGCTTTAAGGAGGGCTTTGGGCATGTGATGGAGGCTTCACAAAGTGCTTGGACGTGCTTGAGAGAGGGATATGTGCTAGGGTTGTGAATGGGGGTGAAGGTCTCTTTTTATAGGCAAAGAGAGAAGACTTTCCTTATTAGATTAGGAAAGGATCTCCTAATTGGTGTCTAACAAGGAATAGATCTCCTAATTGGGATTTGTGATTGGATTTGATTTGGTAAGGATTTGATTTGATTTCTTCTAATTAGGAATGGATTTTATTTGATTTAAACATGTGATAAATATGCATTTACCTATTTAGAAGGCATTTGGGCGTGAATCACTCTCCCTTGGGCATGGATTTGGTTTGACTTGGTTTGACTTGGGTATTTGGGTTTGGTTTGGGTTTGGTAGGTGGTCTATGGGGGTTTTGGGCCTAAGATGAGCTATGAAACGGAAGTCCAACAAGCAACCAAAGCTAAGCAACGAGGTTAAATCCAACGAAAATTCCATTTTCCAACTTTACCCTTCCAACGTCCGTTTCCCGCGACTTTCATGACTAAAGAGGTAGTTGCCTCCATACGAGACTCATCATTGGGCTAATGTGTAAAAATGCAATGCCTACAATTACCTTGTTTATTCATGCATTGCTACTAGTGCGCATGGGCTAATCGTGTGAGTCAAAGGTCCTCTATTCGAGGGAAATGCCTAAAAGCTACCTTTACCACGATGTTTTGCCGCGCCGGATGAAGTACGTTTGATTGAACGTGAGATACGTTCAGTCAGGCATACGAGGTCCTATATAGATGTCGGCCGCGGTCGCTTTTCTTTCATCATCATGTTACTTACCTTTTGCAAACTATTGACTTCGCTATTCGTCTTTGTTTTGGTCGTTGTTTCGCATTTTTCATTTGCGCATTCGTGTCATGTTTATGTTTGAGTGCTTTTTTTTATTATTATTAATGCTTTTACAGTTATTATTTATTTACATCTTTTGCACTTCTTTGTTTAATATGTCTATGGAATTATGCATTTGTCTTCTTTTTCATTTATTTATGTTTATGGGTGCACAATCTTGTGTGTTGATTACAATATCTTGCATGTGTTGCATAAGACCTGGTTATACTATTGCATAAATCTTTTCATTACAATTGGCATAAGTAAGGGACCGTTCCGAACCCAATGGTTTGAGGTCTTCCCTTGCGAGGGGTGAGTGCGGCATTAAATCATTTCCCAGTTCATACTGGGTGGCAACTCCATTTTATTTCTCCGGTTTAGTCCCCGCGGGCTACTCCGTAGTCCCGATCGGGCCGTGAGCCCGGGCAGCGTCGCCCACCTCTGTGGCCGTGTCCACAAGTAGCCATATCACCTCCAAAAAACCCACCATTTTACCATGATCCCTGGACATTTTCATCATCTCTTCCCGTTGTATTGTCTCATGGAGCTTCTTCCGACACATAAACTAGAATTGATTGGAATACCATATTACAAATTGAGGAAGAACGACCTCTAGATTATCAACCATCGCTAGCAGTAATCTTATCTCAACTCAAATATAGCTTGACCACACTACCTTGTCGAACAACATTTAAGTGTACATTTAAAAACCACTCCCAGACCTTTTGATCACAAATTTTAATAACTAAATGTCACCGCGAATATTACAATATTAAACTTTTCATGTTGACTTTGTACTCCATCTTACTTCTCTGCATCCGCACACACAACATTTCCACTAATTGACCGAAGTTATACCCGCAGCAACTAGCTTTAATAAAATATATCAGTGTAGAAAGTGAGTATTTATTCCATTTTAGACTTTGGAGAATATGAAAAAACTTCGGAAAATGGGTTGGCAAAAAAATGATTTGCTTTTGTAGTGAGAACAAATGTAGAATGTCCTCTTTTATATAAAAAGTTTCCTACTTCGGAAATTCGAAGAAATACTTCGGAGATGAAGCAAGACTTCGAAGATCCTAAGTCATTATTCGGATCTCTGAAGTTTACAATAAAAAAATCAAAAAAATTAAAAACTTAGGAGATCCGAAGTTTGGACTTTAGATCTCTTAAATACACACTGACTTTGGTGTGTTAGTTCGGAGAATCTGAATTCTCCGAATTCAACTTCAGAGATGTTTGTCAGTTTCACAAATCTCAAACGTTGTTGTTCATTTTCACAAATGTCTAATTTTTTTGATATATATATATAATATCCCAATAAATTTCAATGTGGAATCATAATAGTTTAGCCAAAAGATATATATAAAAAAAAATAATAATAAATAAAAAAAATACTCGTGCTAATACCTTAATTACCCTATTCTTAACTTGAAAGTAAAGGCCAAATAAGACAATAAAGTTGGAGAAGAAAATCATGAGCGTGTTTCCATTTGTCTAAAAAGGCTGGTTTTGAGATTCTCCATGTCTCCTCTTTCTGCTTTACAGACTCTTTTCAGTGCACAGCTCCATAAAATAAAAGACAGCCATAACACTAGAACTCTTTATTTATTTATTTTTAATGGAATTATTTAAACTTATATCAACTTTGCAATTACCATTTTAGTTTCAACATAATGGTTTTGCTTTTACTCAACCAAGTTGCGTGAACAGAGAGATAGAGATAGAGATACAGATACAGATGTCTCTACGGCTCTCTGCTTCACATCTAATTATCAAAAAGCTATTTTTCAATAATTCCAAAAAACAGACCCCATCTTTGATTCTGGCTGAGAAAGAAATATCCTCCTCTATCTATCAATCATCATGATTCTTATAAATATATATATATATATATAAATATATGTGTTTAATATCTTTGTGAAACAATACAAGACAGCATATTCATGAATCATTATTTGGTGCTGGGGAATCTTGCTACCCAGCTATTGTTTAATATCTTTGTAAATGCATGTTCATGATTAGTTGGTGGCGGATTTGAATCATAAAAATGAATGTAAGGCAAAAAAAAAGAAGATATAGCTGCATATATATAGATGAATAGTACATATTGTTAATAGTGGAACCATATTTGGATTAGCCATATCACATGTCCCGGTTGGTCTTGAAAATTTTTAAAATGTGATTTTAAAATTAAACTTAATATTTTTTTTTTAAAGTGTTTGGTTGTAAGTGAAATATTTTATTAAAACACGTAAAATTATTTATTGGATATGTTTTTAAAGTTGTGTTATGAAAGAAATGAAATAATATTTTTAAATTAAATATGGGTAATATATGAGAGATTCTTTGGTGCAACAGTGATATGGGTGACATGGTACCACAAGCGAATTAAAAAATGACATGTAGAGTTTCTTCACCTATTTTTTAGTTGTTTTTTAATTTTATAGCATGTGTGACAGTGGATAATTGGCTTGTTATATAGATGACGTGGTACCACTGTTGCATAGAAGATTTTCTCGTATTATAGATAATTTAATACTTTAAAAAAATCTTTTCAACCTCTATTCCCGAAAGCTCTAATTTTGTATTTTTACTAGTAGAGGTAAAATAATTTTTTGAATTCTCAAAAACTCTATTAAAAATGCAACCAAACACCATCAAAAATTTTGAAAAAAAACTTTTAAGATTAAAAAAATTGTTTTACATTACCGTGCATATTTGAATTATATGTCCCAACAAAGAAAAGATAGAAAAAGACGTGTCGACATATTTCATATCACTTTTAGATTTTAAAAAAGATCATCATAAAACACGGACAATTGAATAACTCAGAAATTAATTAGGATTAATTCAATATTTGAGGAACATAATAATTGGTCAAAGGGCAGCGATTTAAAAATTTAAAAATGAAGCATGATTATTTAGTTTTGTTGATGGTGTTTTTAAGCACTATGATATTTAAGGAGTACGGCAGGGTAAAAAGGTAATTCCCTTCTCAGTCGAAATCATTAATGCCGACCCGGCCACATGAGTGAGGAGCCGAGCACTTTATGATCGGTAACCCGACCACTTAAAGATCGGATGACTGGACAATTATCAGGTCGACAGCACACTCTCAGTACAAGAAAGACCATGCATGACACACACATGAAGACCGGGAATATGGCGGGATATGCTCCAGAGGATAAGTTATCCTACATTCATTGGGAAAACTGATGAGTCAGAGTCCTAGTAGGATAAAGAAAGTAAATGTAGTTTTAATTAGGAATCCTTATGGAAAAAGGGAATAGTTTTAACTAGGATTCTTTATGGGAAAAGGAAATTGTTTCAATTAGGAAATTCTTGTACAAATAGGAATATGATTTCTACACTATTATAATAGAATGTGTAGAGTGTGCATAAGGGGAAGAAGAAAAGAACAAGTTGGAGGAAAAAAAGTGGAGATCAAGATCATTACGATCAGACTTGTAAACAAAAGAGAAAGCTGAGAAGTGTATTTGAGTAATAAAAAGTATCATCCTTTTTTGTGCCCGTGGACGTAGGTCGGACGAAGATCCGCCGAACCACGTTAAATCTCCTTGTCGATTGGTGTGTTTATCTGTCTTTTGCTAAATTTGCTTTTGGTTTCCCGCATAACCAAACAAATTCACAGTTGAAGGAGGGTTCCCTCGGAGGTGATATTCCCATATTACCCCGAGACCAAAATCAGCCGTCAACAGTTGGCGCCGTCTGTGGGGAATCCTACAAAAAGCAACTCGCGTAGTAAGACAATGGCGGAAGGCGGCGGAAACCAACAATCATCAGGGAGCTCGGCTGCAGATTGGATGGAGAAGATCGAGGAAAACCTTAGGAGAAAGAAAGGGAGGAAAACCAAACTCTGCTGCTAAAAGCCATAGTAGACCGGTTAGAAAAGATGGAAGGAACACACGACGGAAAGTTCGAGGCCGAGGCGGGACTAGCCGACGAAGGAACGAAACGGCAGAGGGAAAAAGAATTATCGATACAAGTGAGGATGACAGACCCCGGAGAGGGCCCCGGAGGAGGGGTCCCTACAGGGTAAGATCTGTGGTGGTGCAGAGAGATTCCCAGACCGAGGACATGTGGGAGGAAGAGGAGGAGAAAATCGTCACCAGACTCCTCATATGATGGCCCTCGCAACACTAGGAGAAGAAGGAAAGAATATGACGAAAAAGAACGGGAAGATACCGAGCCTGAGAGGCACCACTCCCAAGATAACAGAAAGAAAGGAAACCGCAGGAGGCGGCATGGAACCAAAGACAGCAGCATGAAATCTTGGTTATGGGAGGAGCTAGCCAAATGGGGAGTATGCCCCAAAACCGATACAGCAGATGCTCGAGACGACGAGGTTGAATCTCCCTTCACAGAAGAAATAAGGTCGGTAAAATTCCCAAGACGTTTCAACATGCCATCCATGACGCCCTACAAAGGCCATTCAGATCCAAAGTCCCATATTGAAAGTTTTGTCCTATTAATGGAGGTCCAAGGAGTAGTAGGGGATGCCGTTTGCAAAGTTTTCCCTCTAACCTTGGGAGGATCTGTCATTCTGTGGTTCAGAAGTCTAGCCTCAGGGAGCATCGGAAGCTTCGTGCAACTCAGGAAGTCATTTGTTCGGCACTTCAAAGGGGCATGCGTCCCAAAGAAAATGATTGGAGAATTGAGACTGATGAAGCAGGGGGATGATGAGCCCCTGAGGAATTTTATTGAAAGGTACCACAATTTGGTGCTCGAGGTCGGAGCGTACGAGTCATTCGAAGCGCTAGAAAGTCTCAAGGGAGGTCTGAAGGTCGGGAAGTTGTGGACTCACCTGAGGATTCAAGACGTATCGGATTATGCCACTGCCTTGGAGTTGGCCAGGAAGTTTATCTTAATAGAGGAGGAGAAAAAGATTGCCCGTGGAATAGACACCCGAAAGACTAAGATACTCAGGTCAGACAATCAGTGGGATTCAATCAGAAATTTGAGGAGACCAATCCCGGAGCAGAAGAAACTCAGACTGACTCACCTCCGAGTAATCCTGCTCAAGAGATAAAGTCACCTGTCCAAGTCAACCGTGTCGCGGGGAGGACATTATACACCCCCCTGAACAAACCTATGGCCCAGATAGTTCGGGAAATCCAGAATAAAGGTCTATTGGCCGAGCCTAATTTGAAGAGGTTCCCTATTGAGGAGGGAAATAGTAGGGCTTACTGTATCTACCATAACATAAAGGGACATACCACGAATGGGTGCAGAGACCTGCGTGAGCAGGTGGAAGACTTGGTGAAAGAAGGCTATCTCAGTGAGTACATAGACCATTCGATTTTTGAGGACGGCCAAGTTGATAGCGAAAGTCATCCGGTCGGATGCGTGGAATGCTAAGATGCAGAGAGGACGTATTAAGAAGAGCCTTACTTGTAGTGACCCTTGTAGAGTTGCAAGAAAGACAACGGATCCCAAAATGTGAGTAAAACTTCTTCTGTCTTAGGCTGACATTTATTTATGCTTGTTTGTTGTGGCCCACACAATGATTTTGATATTTGTTTTACGGCTCGGGTCTGCTCTTGTACCGCCGAGTCCGTTTTATTGATATTTGTTTTACGGCTCGGGTCTGCTCTTGTACCGCCGAGTCCGTTTTGTTGATATTTGTTTTACGGCTCGGGTCTGCTCTTGTACCGCCGAGACCGATGTTTCTTTCCGGCTCGGGTCTGCTCTTGTACCGCCGAGACCGATGTTTCTTTCCGGTTCGGGTCTGCTCTTGTACCGCCGAGACCGATGTTTCTTTCCGACTCGGGTCTGCTCTTGTACCGCCGAGATCGATGTTTATTTCCGGCTCGGGTCTGCTCTTGTACCGCCGAGATCGATGTTCCTTTCCGGCTCGGGTCCGCTCTTGTACCGCCGAGACCGATGTTTCTTTCCGATTCGGGTCTGCTCTTGTACGCCGAGATCGATGTTCCTTTCCGGCTCGGGTCTGCTCTTGTACCGCCGAGATCGATGTTTATTTCCGGCTCGGGTCTGCTCTTGTACCGCCGAGACCGATGTTTCTTTCCGGCTCGGGTCTGCTCTTGTACCGCCGAGACCGATGTTTCTTTCCGGTTCGGGTCTGCTCTTGTACCGCCGAGACCGATGTTTCTTTCCGACTCGGGTCTGCTCTTGTACCGCCGAGATCGATGTTTATTTCCGGCTCGGGTCTGCTCTTGTACCGCCGAGATCGATGTTTATTTCCGGCTCGGGGTGGATTTCGTTCCGCCGAGACCACTTATTTATTCGGCTCGGGGCTGGATTTCATTCCGCCGAGGCCGCTTGTTTATTCGGCTCGGGGCTGGATTTCATTCCGCCGAGGCCGCTTGGTTATTCGGCTCGGGGCTGGATTTCGTTCCGCCGAGACCACTTATTTATTCGGCTCGGGGCTGGATTTCATTCCGCCGAGGCCGCTTGTTTATTCGGCTCGGGGCTGGATTTCATTCCGCCGAGGCCGCTTGGTTATTCGGCTCGGGGATGGATTTCGTTCCGCCGAGGCCGCTTGGTTATTCGGCTCGGGGCTGGATTTCGTTCCGCCGAGGCCGCTTGGTTATTCGGCTCGGGGCTGGATTTTGTTCCGCCGAGGCCGCTTGGTTATTCGGATCAGGGCTGGATTTTATTCCGTCGAGGCCTTATGGTTTATTCAGCTCGGGGTCGGGTTATGTCCCACCGAGTCGGCTTCTTTGGACTGGGGATGTAATATTCCCCCAGAGCCGTCTTTTATTCAACTCGGGGTCGGGTTATGTCCCACCGAGTCGGCTTCTGTAGACTGGGGATGTAATATTCCCCCAGAGCCAAGTCTCTCTTTCAGCTCGGGGTCGGGTTACGTCCCACCGAGTCGGCCTCTGTAGACTGGGGATGTAACATTCCCCCAGTGCCAAGTCTTTCTTTTAGCTCGGGGTCGGGTTACGTCCCACCGAGTCGGTTTTCTTTGGACTGAGGATGTAACATTCCCCCAGAGCCAAATGTTATTCTCAGCTCGGGGTCGTGTTACGTCCCAACGAGTCGATCGTCATTTTCATAAGGGCAAAGCATTTGTTCCACGGGTAGATATTGGGATCCTCGTTGACTGAGCACATGAAGGTGGCAAGAAAGACCAGATTTGCAGCCAATACATTTTTCTCTGCTGTTCCTGGAGTGACCACCGACGGATTTATCGGCACACCATCTTTTTTTATAGTTCCCGGCATCAACTCGCAAACTCGTTGTTACCGAGAACTAGGGGATAGATGTTGATGGTGTTTTTAAGCACTATGATATTTAAGGAGTATGGCAAGGGTAAAAAGGTAATTCCCTTCTCAGTCGAAATCATTAATGCCGACCCGGCCACATGAGTGAGGAGCCGAGCACTTTATGATCGGTAACCCGACCACTTAAAGATCGGATGACCGGACAATTACCAGGTCGACAGCACACTCTCAGTACAAAAGACTATCATGACCGACCACATGAAGACCGGGAATATGGCGGGATATGCTCCAGAGGATAAGTTATCCTACATTCATTGGGAAAACTGATGAGTCAGAGTCCTAGTAGGATAAAGAAAGTAAATGTAGTTTTAATTAGGAATCCTTATGGAAAAAGGGAATAGTTTTAACTAGGATTCTTTATGGGAAAAGGAAATTGTTTCAATTAGGAAATTCTTGTACAAATAGGAATATGATTTCTACACTATTATAAATAGAATGGTAGAGTGTGCATAAGGGGAAGAAGAAAAGAACAAGTTGGAGGAAAAAAAGTGGAGATCAAGATCATTACGATCAGACTTGTAAACAAAAGAGAAAGCTGAGAAGTGTATTTGAGTAATAAAAAGTATCATCCTTTTTTGTGCCCGTGGACGTAGGTCGGACGAAGATCCGCCGAACCACGTTAAATCTCCTTGTCGATTGGTGTGTTTATCTGTCTTTTGCTAAATTTGCTTTTGGTTTCCCGCATAACCAAACAAATTCACAGTTGAAGGAGGGTTCCCTCGGAGGTGATATTCCCATATTACCCCGAGACCAAAATCAGCCGTCAACAAGTTTTTATTTCTTGTTAATTTCATAAGTAGTTTATATTTTCATTTTTGAATGTTATAAATGTTACACAATATGTTATCAAACAACTGAATAGTGTATCAGAATTAATTGATGTCCGCAAAAATTTGTCTTACAGTCGAAAAACATATCTCAAAATCAACTAATAAAAAGGAGGATAAAATATATGAGTTAAAGTCTTGACCTCAATAATATCAGAGCCATCAATCAAGCTTGAGATGTACATGTAACCATTTGTATTGATCCAACGGTTGGACTTTTGGTTTGGATTTACAGGAGTTTTCAATAGTTTAAATTCATTTTGTGATTTTTAATGAGAATAAAAAATTATTTCAAATCCCATCAAAAGGTAACGAGATTAATCTCGTTCGAGATCTGATTTTTTTTTAAGTAATGAGTTCGCACATATCATGAATTTGATAATTAAAATCGACACTAATTTTTAATAAGAATTAGGGAAAAAAAATTGTCCTCTATATCTATTGAATTTTTTAATTAAAAAAAAAAAATCGTCAATATGAAATCCTGAATAGTGATTGAAATCCCAAATGCCACACGATGCATCAGCTACCAGTCAAAAGCATGAAATTATAATAATTGCTGCTGCTTGCTTTGTGTATCCAAGTGCCTTTATTTAACCCCGATGGAAATAGAATGATTGAATGAATCACCAATTACTTAGCCTTGTAAATATTCTCTCTCTTCCTCTTGCAAATGTCTCAAGTGCTCTCAAAATCTCCAAAAGACTGTGCAAGCAAGCAAGGTTTAGACATAAACAACTACAAATACAAAAAGCTCTTGTGTGCCTTTTCAACATTTTTCACTTCACTTATTGCATTCATACTCTTAATCTGGCTTATCCTCAATCCCTCTAAGCCTCAGTTCTCTCTCAAGGAAGCAGAAATTTACCAACTCAATCTCTTAAACTGGAATCTCCTCAACTCTTCAATCCAATTCACATTACTTTCCACAAACCCTAATAAAAAAGTTGGCATTTACTACGACCAGATACAAGTCTACGCCGCTTACAAAGGCCAGCAGATCACTTCCGATACCTCTCTTCCGCCGTTCTATCAAGGCCACCAAGATAGCAATCTGCTGACAGCTTCTTTGGTGGGAACTGGATTGCCTGTGGCGCCCTCCTTTGCTTATGAGGTGGGCCGCGATCAGACGGCTGGAAAGCTTGTTCTGAATGTTAAAGCTAACGGGAAGCTGAGGTGGAAGGTCGGTACTTGGGTTTCAGGAAGTTACAGGTTTAATGTTAACTGTGTTGCTGTCATAGCCTTTGAACAGCCTATACCAAGTGGTCCTTTGAGTTCAAAGCAAGGGACTCAATGTTTTACTAGCCTTTAAAATATTGTTATCATGTTCACTGTCTGGTTTGATTTCCTTAGCTTGGGCATTACATTTATGTATTGATTGTTGCTAATTTTTTTTTTTTTTTTTGGGGGATTATGTATCAAGTGTTCGAATTGATTTGTGAAAAAACAAAACATAATATTGCGAAGTTTGATAATAATGAAAAGCTTGTTTGGATGGTTTATCTTATCATAATTTTTGATTTTCTGATCTTGTTGGTCCTAAGGAAAAAAATGTTGACGGGCAATTTCAAATTAATCCCTGGGTTTAAAATAATTCCTAGTTAGACTAATTGTTTTCAAAAAAAATTAAAACCATCCCTTTAGAGATGATGATCGGGACGTGTTGGGATTTACCAATCTCGGTCATATCTCGGTGATGGATATGGGACAAAAAATTCATCCAAAAAAATATATCTACTTTCGAATCTGGCAAATCCCACTCAAATCCTGTAACATCCTGGCGATGTCAGGATGTTACCGGTATGAGATAAGAATAACTCATCTCCCTGAGTCTCAATTCTAACGAAAATAGTGTTGGGTTTTCTAGGTCAAACCAAGATCAATTAAACAAGAAATCATGTGAATACAACAAAGTAAGAATGCGGAAAATACTCACTTTGATCGGTTTTGGATGTAGGAGATAACAAAAATTCCAAGCCTTTGTGTTGTGCTCCAAGCTCCCCTTGATGTATGTTAAGCTTCCAAGCATCTCCTTGAATTCCAAACTCATGGATATGTTTCCCTATCACCTTTGTAAGACTTAATGTGTGCTAGCACTTGGAAACAAAATGCAACAAATGGCTTCCAAAATTGCCTTGTAACTCTCGGCAATGAGAGTAAAGAGAAAAAAGAGAGTGACGTGAATGTGAGAGAGGAGAAGGAAGTGAATGTTAACATGTATTTTGATTTCCAAAATCTAATTGATGATATACCAAATATTTGGTAATAAGTCATTCACTTTTCAAGTTTGAGTGTTTAGTAAGTCATCACTTACTCACCAAATTCCATCACCAAAAAGGCAATTAAAGTGACAAGTGATGTGACTTGTGTAAGTCATCACTTAAATTCAAAATCCGAGTGGGCCCGTAAACACATTCCGAGCTCGAGTTCGTTAATTCTGAATTAACGAATTTTCTGTTGCGACGTAATTAAATCAAATTTAATTATATAATTATGCCTAGTAAAATTACTATTCACGTCGCTCGTGAATTAATTCTAAATTAATTCGTTTGCCCGAATTAAAATCTAATTTTAATTCCGTTATGAAATCTAATTTCATTTAATATATCGAATATATTATTTTATCGATTAATTCCAAATTAATTGTTCTCTCTCTTCAAATAGTATTTTATCCCAGATAAAATCTCTCTGTAATTAATCATATATTAATTTTCTCTCTCTTCTAATTAATCCCAGATTAATTATGTTCGAGTCATACGTCATCGGTGAATCTTCGGGAAGCGACCCATGAGATCTCTGGATATGTTGGCAGTAAATTCGGTCATCGGACTATCCGAACACGTGCGTACCCGGTACCACATTTTTACCGATTTACGAGACATGGTTGGCTTCTAGCAAAGCGTCGTGCCTACCCAATTCTCCAAAAATATTCTTTTAAGGAATATGTAATCTATATCTGGCGTAGTATACGTAGTATTGCGTATTGCG